>JAPMNZ010949630.1:0-26306 GCA_029875035.1 Pomatoschistus microps | reverse complement strand
TAATCTTTAACAAACTCACCCACACTGTAAAAACATATTTGATCTTTAACAAACTCACCCACACTGTAAAAACATAATCTTTAACAAACTTACCCACACTGTAAAAACATAATCTTTAACAAACTTACCCACACTGTAAAAACATAATCTTTAACAAACTCACCTACACTGTAAAAACATATTTAATCTTTAACAAACTCACCCACACTGTAAAAACAAAAGTAATCAACAAATGTGTTTCTTTCTTTTTCTTTCGGCTTTTAGAATATAGACAAACTTTAACTATACACAACACTGCAAAAAATGGCAAAAAATGTTAAAATGTCATAAGATTAACGCAAAATAAGTGAAATAGAGCCAATATAAGTTCACAGGTTGTCAGTTTACTAATCAAATGTTTGCAGTCAGTGAAATGCGGACGATCTCATTGCTCGCTCCTGTAATTCCGTGTACAGTATGTGTCTAAACCGGTTCATTCAGATGCTCATAAGTTGTCCGCTAATGCCTCTTTGACGTGATTAGACGCGTCACGAACTGTCGGATGCAAAATTCCTACATCGTCGTTTTAGCGGAAATGTGTCACAACAGAGCGAGTTGGGTGTGTTTACGTACCAGCGCTCCTCAGCTCTGGAGGGCTGAAGCATGATGGGTGTCATCGCTCCGGCATTGGGCGAGGGGGGGGGGGGGATGGGGGAGTAAGGGGGGCAACGGCAGCAGGTGGCAAGTAATATGTGTGTGTTTTCCCGGAGTTTGGGGAGGGGTGTCATTTGCCCGCGTCAAACAAGTCTCCCAAGTAGCATACCTCTGCCTCGGCTCACTTCTCAGTTTGACTAATTATAGTTAATTTGATTCGACTTTCCCATTAACACATGTACATATTCTGTCCTCAAAAATAAATTAGACTGGGATTGTTTAGTCCCGGTGAGGAAACAAGAGCGCGTTTTTTTCGGGGTTTTTTTTTTTCTATCGCTAACAGAAGAGAGAGCAAATTAAAAGAGGTCAGATGAAGAAGCGGCTTTCTGTATCTGTAAAATTAACAGCCACAGTGGAACGTGCATGTGAGTGTGTGCACGTGTGAGCGCTGCAGACGTCTGGCCTGTTGTCTAGGTCAGGTCTCTTCACTGGGACTAAGCAAAGCAGATAAGAATATTCCATCTGAAAAACCTGAAGGCTTGCAGACTGTGTCAAACTACTTTTCCCTCCTTTTCAGCAGAGATTTATTTCACTTAAAATGATACAAAAGTAGAAACTGCCTTTTGAGATTGACGCATACTTGCACTAGACTGATACTATTATATAAAATTATAATAATAACATAACTCAATAACTCATTTTGATCAGGAGTCGAATTTCCAAAGTATCCAAAGTGGAAAGTTACAGTTGAATACGTTTTACTTTGTGCTGGAACAAAAACTGGTCCAAAGGTAAAGAAAGATTATTTTCTTATATTCTGTAACTGTATCCAATTATCACATTTTAGAATAAATGAAATGGCATATTTGTTTTCTTGTGAACATTTGCTTTATAATTAGGGATAACATGCCATGATAGCCATTTTAACATATTGCCATCAATGCAGAAAGGTTATCATAATCATTGCTCACTGGCAAGTTCAGATTCAGACACATGTGATTTAAAGGATCAATCAAAGAGACTGTTCCGTTTTAATTCCACAATGATCCTTTTCCAATGTATTATCATCTAGTGTTTACAGTTTGGATGCAGCTTATGGACATTCTAAAACTAGGATCATTATAATATTGTCTTATTTCAATTATCTACATAACTATATGTGAATGAATCAATAGGAAATGTATCACAAGAACAAATGTTCAGACTATCACACATTTCCACTTGTCACTGGATAATGGTGGATTGTTAAAAACCAACATTTGATGGTGACAAAATGCAGTGGAACGGTTCTGAATTGGGATTGTTTTAGTCCAGAATTTGTAAATGGATTTTCAAATGTTTGACTGAAACACAGATCTTGGTTAATTATCCAAAACAGTCTATAAGTCCTTTCCAGTTTTTAAAAGAGAACAGATTTTTGTGCTTGTGCCTGCAGTTTTAAAACCCATACATCAGGCTGTTTTTAATTTTTTTGGCTCAAGAGACTTTGCTGCTTGTTCCCAGAACAGGAAAGCAGGCTAGTGGGCCAGATGCATTTTCATTGCTTTTTGCTTTTTATTTATTACTGTGTTTTTGTATTTGTTTTATTGAGCGCTTACTAGATCTCCTGGAATCATATTTCTCATTGAGGCCTTCACCCAACATGTCCTAGTTGTCTCCAAAAGAGAACTCGGTTGCCAAGGGTTTCGCTGGGCCAGAGAGGGCAACCCTGGCACACAAACAAAGCACTCGATTTCGGTGATCTCACCCTATTGTACGCCTGTCTACTGCTAGGCTCAGGCTATGTGCATTTTAGGATTGAATTGTGAAAAAAAAAAGAAAAAAAGGAGGGGAGGAACTGGCGGATCCTCCCCCTCTACCTCAGTTCCCTTAAGGCTTAGGGAGCTGGCAAGCAAAGGATGCCATGGCTAAGGGCAAGGCTGATTCCACACGCCCCCTCCCTCGCATTGCCCAAGGCTGCCCCACATGACCCTGTCTGCGCCGGTTTGTATTCATTTCAGTGTGAGCGTAGATGAGTCCTTGGCTATATCATTTTGTGTACTCTTATGTATGCATGCAAAATATTTCCCTGAATCCAAACTGCTGTAATGAGCATCTTCAGGCTTCTAATTAACAGACAACAACTGCTCTTGCTTCCCCCTTCTCAGCTGTTTGAATTTTTGTGGAGTGGCCAGGGCACCCAGTATTCCTGATTGGAATGGAAAAAGACCTGAAGCTGTGCAGTTTGGGACATGGCGTGCACTCTCAGAGGGCGTGTCTGTAAAGGGAGTGGGCGGAGACAAAAGAATAGAACCTCAATGCCATCAGCACCGTGTGAGTCTATGATGGCATCTTTTCATGAACGTCAACATACTACATCTTTGTAACGTCATTGTTTTATCCAATTTAAACTCTGATTATAAAACACATTATTATTGACACAAATTAATGCAAATTATTGAGACTGGAAAATCAAATCCTTCTAAACATAAACAGAATTCCAAAAGAATGACTGAAGGTTCTCTACAGTAGTTTCTTGCTCACATGTTTATTTGATCACATTTCCTTATGATCCATTCCCAGGATGTTTCAGGAGCCGAGCGGACCTGCAGGATTGTTCCCGTCTCTGTTCAGAAATGAATTGCACAATAGTAAATTACTAGAAATTCAATAAATGACATCTCTCACTTCTGTGGCATTGAGCTACTAGAAATTAGTTAGGTAAAAATAACTGACCTAAAACATGAGAACTTCCAATTTCCACTGTACATTCATAAATAAATGATGAGCTCTACAATACGAAGGACTGTAACCACTTTCAGGAAAGTTGTAATACTCATTGTGATTGTTTTTAAATCAAATGTATTATTTAAGAAATTCTATAAAACATAGAATACTCAAGATTACTCTTGTGATATTTCTTGTTTAATAACAATAAAGGCATTTTTTATTGTGCACGTTTGTGCTTAAAGGAAAAATCTTGATACACACCGTGCACTAGTCCCTCAAGTCCCTCAGAACAGGAACAAGCTGAAAGATGTCATTTGCTCCATGGCACAACAAGCACAGGGTCCCCTCAGACCAGAACATTCACTCATGGTTTGTGCCTATTTGTCCATTTCCTCGGTAGACTCACATGCACACACGCACACACACGCACCCACTCACATGCACACACACACACATATACACACACAGGTATGAATCATGATGATTCTTGTTACATCGGACTTTCTGTTCTATAAGGGGCAAGGAGCCAACGGTTTAGTAAAAAGTCTTCATCTGTGTAGATTATTAGTCTCTTTAAGAAAGACAGGCTCAGTGTTTATGACTGAACAGAACTTAAACGCCACAGTCCACTTTTGTCCTTACTGTGCGCTGAACATACTCTATGTATTCCAGAGCCCTCTTCTCGAAGGTATTTAAAATGGAAAATGTTTGTTTCTACAACAAAAGGACCTGGTGTGGGTGGTCTGAAAAACATGCTACTTGGTAAACTAAATGTTGTACATTGACAGGAGTTTGTTCACAGATTTTGTAGCGTTGACAGTGAAGTTCCAAGGCCATGTGCAGCGCCGAGATATAATAGAGCTAATACAAACGCTTTTCCATAGAAATATCCAATTCTACAGCACAAATGTGTGTTTGGCTGCAATTTTATTTGCATTCACAGCAAAATATGGATATGACCTTTGGCAATGGAGGTCATACAGTCATATTAAGATGATAAATTAACATTTTATACATATATCGTCCATGGTTTTTTAAATGCAGAAGCCATCAAGCTGCAATATCAATAGAGTATGATGTTGGAGATGCATGTTCCTGCCACACTGTACACAATACATGAGGTCAGAGGTCGTTTTTAGGCTACGTGTTTTGTTTAACAATGTATCTTAAGCACCGACAAAATTCAATTATTGTGGAGATAACTTATGTTGTTAAAAGTATTGGGTTCTTCTATACCAGACAATATAAGGTTTTTGTGATGTTATTACCTTGACATGTTTCGATGGATAACTTCCGTCTTCCTCAGAAGCGTCTCGCGACGTCACTATATTGTCTGGTATAGAAGAACCCAATACTTTTAATTCTACTAAGAAGACAAGATGAATCTTCCTAAAACTGCTACTTTGTTTTTATGAACTAATATATGTCGTGGGTATCAGAATTTCTACATTTTATGCTATTTATTGCATACCTATTGCTGAGATGACTTGCTGCTACAGTACTTCTACTGTTTTAAGGGCATTAAGACGACCTACTAGAGTATTATCTTATCCTTATTTACACTTAAGCACAATATTTCTTTTAAATGGCTGCTGAAAGAAATGGGTCCATTGCTGTTTTCAAACTGCAGTAAAGTGAAGCCTTTACTCTTGTCTGCGTTCAGCAATGTGTTTTGTTATTTTAAGAAAAGTTGGTTAAAGGTTTTGAAAAATCTGAAGAGTTGTAAGCCAAGACATTACTCGCCATCAATAACACATTAATCTAAATATACCTTGGTTGTGGAAACACTTTTAATCCATGAATATACACGCTCATTAAGGTACATTTTACATACAGTTTGTTGTGCTTAATCATTATTATTCATTTACAATCCGTTAATTGTAGAGTTTTAATCAGATGGCATATCTCTGTACATGTTTTGTCCAGGTACTAACTCCACTAAAGGAGACGGATTTGAACATATTATTCTCATGCTGCCGCTGCGCCTCCCTTTGCCCCTGCATTTGATGCTTCTCAGCCAGTTCCTTTGGTGCTGCTTTGGTGCTCCACTCGGCTGGCCTTGTTGTTTCTAGTCGCTGCAGCCTACCCTCGCTGCTCCCTGTGGATGTGTGCTGCGCTGTGCCCCTGGCTGCAGTTCACACACTCTTTTCCAGCCTGTGATGGGGAGAGGAGGAGAGGATGTTTACCGCTCTGTGGAGCCGCCTGCTCTCAAGCTCGCCTGCCTCAGACCCGAGACATTGAGACATAGGGGGAGGGCTTGTAGCTGCATCTTTCTCTTCCCCTTTGCCTCTTTTTGCGCCAATTTCACTCCCTCCTCCACTCACAATATTTCTTGTCTTCGCCTGCCCTCTAAAGGCCAAAGGGCTCTGCCGTTTTGAGAAATGTGTGCGTAGTTACATCTGGTCAGTGCATCAGCCAGTAGCTTGCCATGTGCAGTAGCCCTCCCTCTTGGCTCTAAGCTGGGCAGTTTCACACTAGAGAACGCACACACGCTCCGCACACACAGGATAGTGTAATTACCTTGTGCTGCGGTGTTACTCCCTCAGGTGCGGCATTTATCTCTACAGCAGAATATCTTGACACTTGGGCCCCAATACCTGGATTCACATCACTCGCGGTCTTTGCTCTAAAGCCATTCCCCCGACAACGGTCTCATAGCACAAGCAATGTGGAATTTAGAAGCGCCTTTGCGTGTTTTTCTTTCCTTGTAGAATGTCGTAATTAACGAATAATTATAGTCGGGGAGGCTTGAGTGGGTTATCTAGTGTGTAGCAAAATGTGGAATTCTGCAGGGAATGTTTTTTAGCAGAATTAAAATGAATTGGGAGAAAGTACAGTAGATCTCATTACTTATTTTACCACATTATTGTTAGCATACACAAAATGATGGTTTTGTGATTGTATAGGTTGCGTACATGGGTCCTTAAGGAGAAAATATGATATATTTTTGTGTACATGTTGTTTTGACTTTGATTGATGTAACTTGTTGTAGATAGATTGTATATTTGTTATGTTGATTTTTGCGATGATGATGTTTGTGCAGGTTTAGAAACACATTATCTATCTATAACTTGTAGTATGATAATATAAGTTACACCACAATAATCAGCCCTTGAACATATACAGAATCAAAACCATTGTATCTTGGGAAGCTTATCTTAACGATCAGATTCAAAGCATGGGAAATGACTTTATTTAATGTATGGTTCTTTTGGGTTGCACAGCCGATTGAATTAGTGAGCTTGGTGGACCAGAACCTCTCTCAATGTGTCGACCACGCTTGGGTTCACAAGTGTACAAGCCACTCCTACCAGATGAGTTTAACAGCGAGGACAGCTTGTTACAGAAACCCAGTGATTATGACCCTCTGCGAACAAGCTCTCTCTCTCTCTCCTCCTCTGCTCCTCTCTGGTGGCCACTTTGATCAAATTGCTGCTCTTATGTCCTTGACTGCTGCCCCCAATGGCTGACCTCTGCATTCGAAATGTCCCCGCTTATGTAAAAGTTTATGTAGATTAATGCCACAATTTATGCAGATTGAGTTTTTCGCCACCACAGCTTGAAGCGCTAAAAGGTAGACGAGCGCTGACCTTCCTTGCTAACAGCTACGTGAGTTCTAACTGATTATCTCACTAACACAATGGAAGTTCAGTGACGGAGGCGGTGATAGAGAGCAATTTCAGAATGTATAATCCTTCAATTTGAACTGTATCTAAAAAAATTAAAAAGCTGACAATGCCAAAAAGTGTAGCGTCGCTCTGTTTTACATGATTGAACTGCGTTTTTACTAAATCAGACCTCTGCGGTGTAGCATTTTCAAACAGGGTCCACTGTCACCAAAGACATATATGCATTTTCCATCCGCTATTGTGTTCCCAAAGCCACTGCAGAGCTGAAAACTCCATCACAAGAGGCAGCGCTGTAACTAAGGTTGAACAGTCAAGTGCCATCAAGAGCAGTTTGCCTCAGAAACGTGTGTATCTGAAAGCAAACAAAAGGCTAACACTTGACTCGACCTGCTCTCTCTCAGTCTGAGTGCACACAGGTTGTCTGGCTCACCAAAGTACATCAGTGGGCAAACATGAAAAGTCAAAAAAGAGGCCGAAAGTGCCAATCGTATCTATGTGTCTAAATGTATATGTATGTTTCATTTTGACTATAATAACCTGAGCCTATCTGAACATTCTCTTCTATCAATAGCTTGTCCTGTTAGCTTTGATAAGAGCTTTGTCTCTACAAATTCACGTTCTTCTTTGCTGTGCTTCTTCCTTAGTTTGTTTTTATGTTTTTCTCTCATTCCTTCATCTCTCACTGTCGAGAAGTTGGTGTCAAACCAATAGCAAAGCATCAAAAGCTTGAGTAGAGGTCCTCATCATCAGGTCACTAACCCTGTACATTTCTTACACAAACACAATGTGACCCACCAGTTGCACAGTTAAGACAAGGTGTCAGCTGAAGTTAGCACTGAAGTGAGCTAAAAGCCCCGGCTGGCACCGAGGCCCGGTGGGAAACCAGCTGTTCACTTAAGCTCTGCTTCACTCTTGTGTATGTGTATGTGTGTGTGTGTGCGTGTGTGTATATACTGCAACATATGTGTTCAGCTGTGTGTCGATGAACTATTTATATCTGTTGCTGTGTCCCACCATTGACCCGTGCACTGTCTCTTCCGCCTTATTTGATGATGACACTGCCTTGCATGGGCTCACTGTATGTGGTGCTGCTGTCACTGAGACCAAAGATGTCTGCTGTGTGTGGTTCATTCATTAACTATTAACAAGAAGAAATATGTGACATAAAACTACAACAATGAAAACAAAAATAGTAAATTCATAAATTGTGTATGTGTAATATATGAATGAGACAATGAAGTTAAGCTGTTGGTTCTTTGTGTCTGCAGGATCAGTCATCCTACATCAGAAACATCCCAGCGGTGAGACGGCTCTGGACTTGGTGTCAGATGCTGCTCAGAGGGAGGAGCTTATGAACTGTGCTCTAACTCGAGACAACGCTCAGAGGAGGAAGTCCACGGAGGTGCAGAACCTGCCCCTCCTGGAGGCTGGCTCCTGCCTGCTGCTGCACCTCCTGGTCTCTTACCAGCAGGAGAAGGAACTGATTATGTTTGACCAAAGTGAAGCTGGAGATCACAGTTTGAGCCAGAGGATGCTCAGAGCGTTGCAGATGCACTCCTTTCAGACTGTGACCTCTGCGTGGAAAGACCAGCAGGCAGTGAGGCTGCTGGAGGATGCAATGACAGTAATGGAAGTTGGTCGAGGTGATTATGATGGACTGGTTCCAACACCAATCAGAGAGTGCAAAGGAAAAAACACACAGTTCTTAATGGAGAGATTGGCTGTGCTGAAGTCCAAAGGGCAACTACTGGTTCTTCAGTTAAAGAAATCCTGAAGTTGCATTAATTAAATCTGTGTTAGCCGACAGCTAATGTTTACCAAATGTGATGTTGCGTTTTTGATACTTTTGTTTAGTGTTTGATATTTTTGTTTTTCAATGTTGTTTAAACTGAATCTAATGATCTAGACACTAATATATATTTCTAACATTTTTATAAACTCAATAAAACATTTTACTTATGAGTTATGAGTTCAATTAACTGAGACACCCACACTCGTAGGAAATTCTAAAAAAGATATTTATTTGAAGATTATTTTATTACTCTTATTTATTTTCAAAATATGCTGACAATTTCTTTCTCAAGCCAATATACTGTATACGTTTGCTACATTTCCTCATGGTTCAGTGTTTGTCCTACTGCATGAAGAACAATGTCACAGGCAGGCAACAAATGCAAACGCAAAAAGACATGTTATAAAATAAGGCAGGCAACCACATACTTTATAACATTGTTAACAGGCAAACAGTATAAAATGCAACAATGAATATATACAGTACTTTTTGAAAAATAAATAAGTTTCATTTAAACGCAACGAAAGTGCTATTTTCCCTCTGGTTATAATACATTCCTTCATAAATAATCTCTACATGAAAAAAAAGAAAAAACACTTTGGTTTACTTTCCCAAATCTAAATTGTGTATAAAAATTACAACTGTAGAATTGGTCAGATATGTACACACAGTTAACGCAAATATTTCTGCCGATCATTTCTAGTAGGAATTGTGAATAGCCGTCCTTCATGAGAGACGAGTGTGTTTGGAGGGGCGGGCTATAATCAGTCTGCGACACCTCTCTTCGGGGACAGTCCGTTATTGTCTTTCCAAGTGGATTCCTCAAAACAACAAAACAAAATCAATGGCCCTCTGGAGTGACACATCCGCGCCTGTTGATATTTAAGCATGGAGATGGATGGGGAAAGGGAAGGGGGTAGGGCTGCGCGGTTAAAGAGCACTGTATGTGGCGCGCCGTTCGGCATTTGACAAAATGGCAGAAAGAAAAGAGGCGGCAGGAGACAAAGGGGCACCAAGATGGAGAGCCAGGGATGAGAGCGGCTGAGGAGGCTGAGCTCAGATCTTTCAACACGTGCTCGAGAGTGGAGTCCAGCTACACGGATGAATGAGCGGACCACAGAGGAAGCATGGCTAAAAGTAAATGGCAAACGGCACTAGTTGTACATACGCAATAAATAGTTAACACTTCAACATATTAAAGGTGGGGTATGTCACTTTCAAGTCACAACAAAATAAGTGATAAAAAAAAAAATCATAAAATTCCTATCTCTCAAAACTTTTTGGTGATTTTTGGCCTCTCTCACATATTTAGTTCAAGATTTTCAGACAGGACCACCCTCACACAGCCAATCAGCTCTCAACCCAAAACGTCAAAAAAAAGAAGACTAACAGGGCTCTTTCAAACCAATATTCAATAAATAACCTGCTTTCTAATAAGACGGAGACTGTATGTGGTGATCTGATTTGTTCACAAGACTTGGCTTTTACAGGAGTTTTTTTCTATTGAGACAAAAGGTGTTGATTAAGAGAGAAGATAATAGGTGGCCAACCCCAGCTTTGTGATGATAACTAGTGATCTACCAATATTCACCAGAGAAGGTCGTCCCAGAGAACATCATTGAAAGAGAACTATGAATGATCACACAATAAATTACACACGGTTAACAAACCAGTGCACATAAATCAGAGGTTTTGGCTCATCACAATTCAGAACAAACCCCAAAAGTATCACTCTTCCCATATTCTGGCCCACAGAGCTGGAAATCTCGGCACAGTCATCTCAAAGCCTCTCGTTGTTTAAGTGAATGATAATTTCTCTACCAGCTGTATGAATAACTGTCACATCACAGACATATGTAGACATATTTGAACATGCTGACACACACAGACCAGATCTTCACATCCTGCATCAGCTGCAGGGTATACAATGGTAACACATAGCAACATTAAGGAGAACATCGCATGTCTTTGATTGCATAAACGTGCAAACAGTACACACACTGTGGTTTACATACACCAGTCCCTGTGTGAGAGAGACAGATCAAAGTTGAGCTGTGGGCACATGAGGTGGGGCAGATGGAGAGAGCGGCCAGCCTGGGGCAAGGCATCACAGAAAGCGTGTTTATGTGTCTGTGTGCCTGAGAGCCAGGGAAAGTGCAAATGGGATGTTTGGTTTTATCTGAGTGCTAGTAGAACATAGCCTGTGCATTCTTTGTGCATCTGTCTGTAAATGGATTGAGAGGTGTGTGTGGCCACTGAAGCTAAAACACACACAGAGGGGGGAAAAAGGAAAGGAGACCAGCCTTTCAAACACGATTAGGGCTGTGGCTGCCTGCAGGCCTCACTGCTTGGCGACACTCTGCATAGACTGTATGACATCTCCATCAACACTCTGCGCTGGGCTGTCTTAGAAAGAGGACACAACAACCAATAGTCAGGCATTCAGACTGTTTAAAGTTTGCAGTGCCATTCTGTAAACCATGTGTGACAAAAAAGCAGGAAGACATTTTCTGGATGTAACATGCGTTAGGAGTTTTTCTGGACACAGACAGCAGCACGAGCCTCCAGCTTGTTTGTCCACTTTGTGTTTGTGGAAGCAAAAGTATCTGGAGGCTACCTCTGTAATTGCTAATCAGCCTGGCTGGCAGAGTTAAGTAGAGACGATTTAAATTACTCGCAGCAAACATAACATCATTACCACATTCAAGCTGGAAGTATATAAAAACAATTAAAACTATAAATACATCCCAAAAGCAGTTCATAAATGTTGAAAATTGTCTATTGCAACTTGATTATGCCCAATGTAAGGATAAGGCTTTCTGATAGACACAACTTATGTATAAAGTATGTTCAATTATTAAAACTCTGTAAAACCTTTGCAACATTATTTGACATTGTATTTGACAAGTCCTCTGACAAGGATAGAAGGACCAGCACACGGATAAGAAAATAGTCATTCCATCATTGAAACCTCCTTCTGATATCTCAGAAATGATATTGTTCAGTCACTGGATGAACTTGATAACTGGAAACAGATTAGAATAGTTGAATAGATTTGAAAATGTCCGTCTCCTGCCGCTCCTTCGTGTCCGGGGAAGGAGCCGCAAAGTAAAGTGGAGAAAAGAGGAGATGGTGGGCGGACAAAGTCATCTACCCGGGGTTGTTTTTCTTCCTTTTATTTGGACTGGGATTGGGATCCAGTTTCAGCTCTCGGTACTGCACCTGTTAAAACAAACACATACAGCACACACCAACTGGTCAGGTGGAAAGAGCAAAGGATGCTTGAATAGCACACAGGCCTCCAGAGGCTCTGTGAGTCCAGCTGTGTGGAACAGTGGCCTCGGGGAAGGGATTACACACTCATACTGCGCACACACTGTACACCGCACACAGGCACACAGGCACACTGATACACAAAAGATACAAATACACACAGACTCCACAGATGTGGAACAGTGGCCTAAGGGAAGAGATCACACAAACAAACAGAACAGGCCAAGGGCTCATGGGAAAGCTTGGAGAGACAAGAGTCATCTCTGCATGGATGGATATTAGGGAGGGAAAGGGCAGAGCAGACAGAAGGTACTCACACTCACACATCCTTTTTGGGAGAAAAAAACATCTTAGTGAAATGGGCCCTTATTCTAAAGCATGGATACCAAACATCTGGAAAGATTAGCTGAAACGTTACAGCAGGGGTCGTCACGAGAGGTGTCTGATAAAGATGAGGGTTTTTAAGGTTTTAAGGTATATTTTGTTGTCCACTGCATTTGACTCAAGGGAAACCTGTCAGGAGCAGTGGTCAGCGCAGGGGTCGCCCCCGGGGGGCTCATCTCCAGATGTTGATGCTTAGCTTGGTCAAGACCAGAACTCAACTATTTTGTATCTGTTTTTACTGTGAAGCGCTTTGTGACCTTGGTCTGTGAAAGATGATGTATAATTAAAGCTTACTTATTTTAGCTATGGTGCATGTTTCAGGTGGGGGGGTAAACTGGAGAACCTGGAGAAACCCACCCAGACACTGCATGCAAACTTTGTGTTGAGAGGCTCGGTCCGACACAGGACCTTCTTGCTGTAAACATGAGTCCTGTGCTATGCTTGTGGGATGTCAATGTAACTAAATTCCTATCCTAACTTATTTTCTGATAAAAAAATAAATAAATGAAATTAACACTAACCTGATGGAGAGATACTGAAGTTCATAGTTAAGTCCCCATACTACATTTATTATCATTATAACATGTCTGCATTTTTTA
This sequence comes from Pomatoschistus microps, assembly GCA_029875035.1. NCBI lineage: Eukaryota > Metazoa > Chordata > Actinopteri > Gobiiformes > Gobiidae > Pomatoschistus > Pomatoschistus microps. The sequence goes on along the minus strand of JAPMNZ010949630.1, from coordinate 13,287 downwards.
TGTGCATAGACCATGCCTTCCGTGGTCACACGGCACACTTGTTTGACTCCTAATTTGACAAGATGCTTTGTGAACACCGACAGAATGTGAGCTGACTGCTTTCGAGTGATGGACACTTGAAGAGAGTGCATTACAATGTCTGAGACAGAAGTACCATAGACTGTCACTCTAGCACATCTTTATTTTGTGACGTGCAGAGTCACTGACAAGGACTAGCCACTAAATCCGAACACTAATAGATAAAACCACAGAAGATTGAACAACCTCAGCACCAAACAGGTAACATTATTTGTTCAGATCGCTTCCAGCCACATGTTGTAGGACACTCCGCCTGTCTGTCTGACTGACGCTGCCTCTGATTCTACAGCGACAAACTTACGTCAACATGGTGCCTCTGTTCTCTCTCTGTCCCCCGGAAAAATGCCATTTCTCTTTGCAATATATCTTTTACATTGAGCTTGCAGTGATTTGGTGTCATCAAGAATTGTTCAATAACTATTGCAAGCAGAAAATAAGACAAAGATACTAGTCAACCCCATCTAAGCCTAATTTACGTAATACTTATTTGATATTGGTTGGCATTTGTCTAAACGTGTTTGTTAAAACATTACAGGGAGGCCTATCCTCAAAGAGATAACATACACACAAGCTGACAAAAACAGAACGAATCTCCATTTCAGGGTGAAAGGCCAGCAAAAACAAATAAGTAAAAGTGGAGAGCACCGCTGGGACACTGGGAGGGATATCTTTGGACACTTGTGTCTCTTGTGGGAGTAAACTCTTTAATGGATAGCCAAAAACAGCAAGTTAAAAGTGCAAAAGACCAAGGGGTTTGTATCATTCCTTTCCACAGTAACGATATTTCCAATAACAACCACAATACTCATTTGTTTGCAAAGTTTGAGCTGCCTCTACTTGTGCAAAAGTAGGACAGGTATTGTGCGGGATCACTGACTGTTAGTGGTCCCATTACACGGCCAAACGCCTACAGCAGCAACAAGGAACACAGCAATTTAAATCAGTGTTGACATTTCTGTCCAAACAAAACTCCTTGCAAGTGTGATAAAAAATGAAACGGAAAGTTTGCATGTCAGGAGAAAGTACACGTCTCTTCCTGTGAAGGGAGCAACAAACAGAGAAGGCAAGATGGAGGAGGGGGCATATCTCAATCAAAAAAGAACTTTTTCTCTGAAGGCCTGCCAACGTTAGAATGGCATCACAGCATCAATTCAACCTTACAGGTGACATGTTTGCATGATGCTATACCCTTGGCTCCCCGCTCACCCTTAGACACTCACACAACAGCGCACCTCTGCACAAGCAAAGGCGTATAGTTAAAAAACAAACAAAGAGAATATGAAACAGAAGGAGAAAGTGGGGCCTTAGGAAAATAAAAGAATGCAGAATGAGATAAGAAAAAGGGATGATAATGCTCTGGATAAGCAATTTGGTATCACGAAAACGTAAAGGGAACATCAACAGGAGAGGCGCGCTGTAACAGACCCAGCGCTGCTCAAAGGCTGCGCCACCCTCGCTCCTCTCCCCAAATGTTGACAGTACAAGTGCAAAACAGGCTTTGAAGTGTGCTCCGCTGAAGGGGCGCCATGTACCGTGCTTCGTTTAGCGGTGTTACCCACAAAGCATCCTGGGACCTGCTCCTCTGCCTCCCTCTCTGGCTTCTGAACCGTTCGCAGTGTTTTGATGTTGCCGGTGTGGGTAGAGACAAGGCGAGGTGGGTGACAGAGCATAAAAGGTGGTGTAAATAAATTAGGGAAAGAAAGGTGATGGGTGCCTTGGTTTAATGATACTCTTCAGCAAAAAGTCAGCGAACTCAGCAGTTCATCGTTCGCGAAGCCAAGCGGTGCAGAGGGGTTATTAGGTGTTTCAAAGGAAAACAATTATATAGCGCATTCACAGCACAACTAGGTAAACTAAAAAGACATACAAAGGTGACATATTCCGGTGAAACAGTGGGGAAAATAGAAGTGCAGACAAAAACTGTAAAAGTTTTCATTTCGCTGGTAGGACAGGACTGGTGGCTAATTGGCTTCACACAGGGAAATGTAGAAAATGTTCAAAAAGGACAACGACAAGGAGAGTGAGACCTCTGGTACATGTGAGCGATGGCATCTGGCAACTCTTCAACCTTAAACTGTCCTAGCCCTAACATAAATGTTGTCCAAAAATATTAACCTTGCTCCCCGCAGCTCATTGTGCTCAAAATTGCAATCTATGGTTATTTTTGAACAGGGGTTTTGATCCAGCTCTTTACACCCATCATAAAGGGCCACTTGGCATGCTAATTGCCTTGCCCCTACTTATGCACTCACAAGCTCACGCAGCTAATGGTGTCATAAAACATGCTACAGCAGCGACACCAAGTTGGGAATACTTAGCACTATAAAGGTGCTCAGTTTGGCCTTGTTTAAGAGGACACACAGTTCTATGATAATGGCCATGGAGATGGAGCTTCTGCGACTTACACTAAAAGATGCAAAAAACTCCAGGGGGAAATGGTGACTCTGCTACAGTACTGCTCACATCAAGGCAAAGTTTTAACACCACCACTCACTGAGGGACTTAATGGTTTAAGTAAACTATTCCGGTGGTAAAAGGCAACTATGCACTGCTGGGGATGAAGCTGCTACAGACCCCTTTGCACGGTTGTTAGGAGACAGTGTCGGGCTGTGTGATCTGTCCCCCTACTGACTGATTTTGATTATAGATTAGATTTTTTGTTTCTGAAATTTGTCAGGCTATATACTTGCACACAGGCAGGAGGAAACACATAACGTCAATGAAATGGTGCATGTTTACAGTCAAACATTGTGACAGGTGAATGAAGAAAGAAGCACCCCATGATTGGGGTTTCGATTTTAATTTGCATGGCGATAATCGAGATTGAGAAAAGTTGAGAACCACTGTGTCAGTGAAAATAGTTTCTGAGTTCATCCTTGAATGAACCAATTATATAAATATATTTTTTCATCCTATAGCCTTAATCACACTTTTTTATCTCAAGGAATCTTTTAATAAGAGTAATTCCAAGACAAATAAAGGTCTCTTACAAACTTTAAACGTAATGAGAAGAAAGTATGACCTGGATCTATAAGTTGCGTTGTCTGTTTAAACTGCAGATCTATGTGATGCAGATACAGACCAACTTCCAGCCACTTCACAGGCATAAGTGCAGGGAGAGCATGTTCGAGCGTTAGGTCACACCACGCGCTGAAGTAGCCCCTCATCAGTCATTCTCAGTGGAGCTCTTGGTGCCAGTGGGTGCCATGGACAGGTGCCCACAAGGAGCCTCTCCACCCTGAGTGTCAGAGGTGAGCCAATGGGCCTTAATCCCCATGGAGGGCTTTGACCCGGTGAGAGGGGGGTGCAGTAAATGAGGTGAGCTCAGCACCAGAGGCACGGCGCAATGCATCACAGAGCAGAACGTTCTGATCTGTTTTTAGCACAAAATTGCAGAACAAGGCACATGCAGAGGACTCACCTTTGTATCCAGTCACAGAGTAATTAGCACATTTTTAGATGTCAGAGCTCTCATCAGTTTTACTTGCCTTCAGTGCCAGCCCTGAAAATTGCTGCTGGCTCCAGGGAGCACTAAGAGGGCTATTGTGGCATAGCACATGTAAAGTTGTTTTTTTGTGTTCTCTGATTATGGTGTTTCATTTGTTTCTTGCCTCTTATTGTTCTCATTCTCAGCCTTGTTCATAGAGCCTGAGGATTATCATTGAAACCTGGCAACAATTACCACTCAACAGCTGCAGCAATAAGAGTTTCAGTAGCACTTACAAAATGACTTATACAGTAGGCTCCAGCCCAGCAGCACGGCCATCAGACCAGAGCCTCCTGTCTGCCCTCTCCTCCCCAGCAGCAGGCCCTCATTAGGGGCCTTGTAAAGGCCTCGTACCTGCCGAGCCGGGCCCCTTCCCTCCTCTCACCCCCAGGCTCCAGGTGTGTAAGGTGGCTGCACTTCACTAAAGGGGACAGCTTGGGCTCATTTAAACACATGGCTACCTGCCTCGTGCCTCGTACGGCTGCAGCAGGCCCCTGGAAGCTATGAAACTGTAAAAGTGCACCGGGGCTCAGAGGGGAGAACACAGGGGGCTGGCAGGGGTGTAAAGGGGACCATGGATTATGACCCTGTAAAGATGAAAGAAGTAGTCGGCACCAAGCAATCAAAGAGGAAGTGTGTCAGCACTGATGTGGCAGTGGATTGGTGCGACGGAGGCCCAGCCCGCTCTGTCCCAGTCCGAGCGCTGGTGTGTATGCAGACTCGTGCATGTGCTTGAACTTTGCACAGCGGGGCTTAACGGCCGCAGCGGACACCGTGGGTGCCGGATAACACAACGACTTTCACAAGCTGCTGCTTAATTGCTGTTTAAACTGCACGTTGTCCCAGGCTGCACAGCACGTCCCACACTTAGAATACACATGTACGCACAAGCACGCACACAGCCACATTTTACACATTTAACGAAGCATCTGCAGTTTTTAGCAACAAAGTTAATCTGATCTCACGGTTAATGTAGAAAGCAAAACCGCATGAGGCTGGTTAACTCCAGGTTTACGCTCTGTTCCAATTACTAGTATAAATGGCATAAAACACGTCACATCAGAGCAAAGGGACTAAATTGAGTTAGTTGTGCAACTTGCGTGTTTTAAAAAAGGAAACCACAGAACAAAAGCAACATTTAAAATTTAGTAAAAACTTTTGTTCATTATAGACTTTAGTTCAAATATTTCACTCACCACTTGTACATCTGAGGGCACTCTGGAGAGGAAGTCCAGCAGCTCGTTGTTATCTATTGTGAACGGATCCCGCAGCTTCTTGGTAAATTTATTAACTCCTGTTGCAACAAAAACAGGACAAAAAAAAAGAATGAGCTATTTGCATTTTGATTTGATAGAAACACGTCTATGGAAAATGTCAGTTCATAAAATAAGTCTCCTTACCCCAGGCTAGAACTATGTACCGCAGAGGAATGAAGTAGACGACGATGGTGGCTACGACAAGAGCCACAATGGCCAACCAACTCAGGAAAGGCACAGTCCAGTTAAATGTGCTGGGGCAGAGCAGAAAAGGAGCTTTGAGCAACAAACATGGACACACTCACTCCACAGAAATACTACCAGAGCCAGGAAGGCCATTTAATACTTTTCAAATTAAACCGGCATCTTTTTGAATACCTCCATGCTACAAATTCCTCACAGCATCTGCAGGAGGAAATTGTGTTTACCGAGAGTCTTAGGTCAGTAATGCAAGTATATTCATATTACCAATGGGATGGCATCCTTTTTAACTGAAAGCATGCAGCATAGTTTGTTTTGATATATTTATTTATTTTACCTTTGACTGGTGGCATATTTACAGATCAAAATGCTATCATCAAAATGTTATTTCTATGTATGAATGTTTCACAATGAATGTTTCCGATGTAGTTTGAACGATGCATAATGCAATAATTTGATGGGAAAAGGTGATGTTTTTCTTCTCATACATGCACTTTAGTCAAACGAGGTGATGAGGGTTTAACTGAGGCGCCAACACTTTGTCCCGGACACTGAGGGTCACTGCCCTATGCTAGCAATGGGAGGCATAAACACAGAACAAGATAACAGGATAATAGGATATTTTGCATTCATCATGTTTTCGTCTCTGTATTTGATAACGGACCTAAACTGGGTTTTGATGGAAATGTTCAAACATATATTTTTTGTACACAAATGTTTCAGGGATATAACAGTCATGTGTTTTTGAATAATATGTTGCGTTTGTGAGACACAGTATTCAAAAGAGTCTATAGTCTGAAATAGTGGTGGAAGGCATCTTTCCTGGTATCTATGATAATTAGATTAGAGCTAATTTCTCTGTAATCCATCTCCATTCCACATGACACAAAAACTGTAACAATAGTTTTTTGTTACAACATCTTTTCCACATCTTCATTGTCAGTACCTTATCGTAATCAAATGACAATCTGGGACATTTTTGTCTTCAACCTTTCTTTCAAAACAAGCTTCTTCCATAGAGCTGCATTGGGACCTGCTCTGCAACTGAGATAAAATAATCCACTTTTCAATACTAGAAAAAAATCTTCAACTGACATTGAAGTTACAAAGCTTACACTTCATGGGTTTCAGTATCTGGTTTCGAGTCATACAAATTGTAGGATAGATATAATATGTTTAATTGGTTTGAATAATTACTTTTTGGCAACTGCCGCAAAACCACTGATAATCTTATCATTAACCACTCTTCTTTACACATCAGTCTCACATCAACAATATAAATGTTATGGGCTCACTCCACAATGTGTTACATTTGGGTCAATGACACAAAAAAGTCCCAAAATGTCTGCGGCCGCTACTGTCGAAGGTTCACAGCACCCACGCTTGGTTTTTCCAACTTGTTTGTCCAGTAAAGAGCGCACTTCTTAAACACAGATTTCTTCACAGCCGTACTATTACCACCAGCCCAGACAGCTATTTTGGATATAACAAGTGAACGCGATGTGCTACGTCCAAAAAGCCCAGTTTGTCAGTAGTTATTGAATCATAAGTTTTTGCATAATTTAAAATCTATAATTATAGATTGATTATATTTATATCCCCAGCAATTAGCCATTAAATAGTCTTCCATGTCCTGTTAATTATTCCATTCAGAAAGCCTCCAACATGGCCTGTCCTATATGTAACAATTGTGTCCCCAAAGTTAATCTTTTTTGAAAGGCATATATTTTGCTTGAAATTGGTCTGATATAATACTATGAAAATCTATAATCTATATAGCATTAAAGAATTATCAGGTACAAAAATGTTTGGTTCATACATTAATTTTATTGCCGCTTGAAGAAAGATTGAAGCATTGTACAGTTTGATGTGGAGTGAGCCAATGAGCCAAGTGGAATTCTGGTCCATAACTTACTTCTTTATCCTTTCTCCATACGAAGCCACTTCATCCAGGGCATTTTGCACGCTGATACACACATCCTGGATGGCGTAAAGCTTGTTCATGAAGCCCTTTCTCTCAGAGTCCTGTGAACAGCGACACCTTCAGTTATACACAAATCAGGTAAGACAGAAATAGGCAAAAAGAAAGCGGGTCTGGGGACAAGCTTCTTGCTGAAAACAATAGATTTAAAAAGCGTTCAAAATTTGGGGGGGTAGCCAAGTCACGGGATATCCCATGGAGAACAGACAAACTCCTTTCATTCTATGCCGTAATAGAGACAGAAAGTCAGCCGAACAAATCCAAATATTTTTTTCTCTACAAAGACTCACAGAGAAATTTGAATATGTGAATAAAAAGCAGATTTAAATTGAAAGCCAAATGGAGACATCAATCTGTTCGCAGACTCTTTCTGTGCCTTTTGCTGCCAAGAACACGGGTAGACCAGGCAGAGCGCCCTATTGTTCTGAGGCTGGCACTGTGATGTCACCATCCATGACATTATTATCATAGTCACTATCAGTACTGTCACTTATAAAGAGATCAGCCCCTGCTATATTTGCAAAAACTGTGAGAAAATACCAAAGTGGATAATTTCATGCAACAATCAACAAGCTGCCCGCTGACTAACAGGATATAGACAAGACAGAGTCCTAAAGGCACACTCATGCTTCAGCCGCGGGTCATCATCACTGACGAGAAATAGAAGTAATATTCAGACCAATGCAAGGATGGAAAAGTATGCTCAATATTAAACTTAAAACAGTAGCTTCATAACCCTTAACCTTAGCCTTCACCCTAACCCAAACGTTCCTTAAAAAAAATCTATGTATATGGTTAAAGAAGCTTAACTTAAAGCTGGGGGACCTAACTTTGTTTTTCCTAAAAGTCAGTAAAAGTAAAGTCATGTAACCTTCGGATCAAAGATTAGACAGAGGCAAAAAACTATATATTGCATGAAAACTACTGATCAAACTAAACTTTTAGCATTTTTCTAGTAACATTTGTGGTTTGAAATGTATGTGCTCCAGCCTCAAGAAATTATAATACATTTTAATATCATATTGCTATAAGATTGTGTATCAAAAACAATATATATTATCTCCATTATAATTCCAAGAAGCTTATAACTGAACAGTGCAACTATCAGAACTATTATCCATGAATATTAGCTCAGTGTGTTTTGTGTGCGTGGAAGTACAGGGTGACTCATAAGAGCTTGTGCATTACTTCTCACTGCTGTAAAAGTTCTGCCTTAGATTGAAAGTAAAACACGGCGTTCCTGCATATTCACTAAACAGTTTAGTATAATTAGCTCAGGGACGACATGGAGAGTATTACCAAAGAAGATGAATGGTCCATGGTACATTGGGGGAGTAAATCTCTATATAATCATTGTTTCAAAGTAGACAGTAAAGCGGTCAAGAACACCCCGTCTATAGCACATACAAGGCTCCACGTCTTCACCATTGCTATGCAGCCAAAGACATCTGAGTCGACCCCCAAACCCACCCTCCGCTTTTAGCTCTGCTCTCAGATCATATGAAAAATGAATTGCGGGTAGATTGGCCTCCCCAGCACAAACCACACAAGACAAATAGATATAATTAGACAGCGTCCCTAGGTTATTTTTCTTCGTAAATACTCTACAAGATCCCATGCATGGAGTCCATCTGTTTTCCATTGCGAACTCAAACAAATCAAATGTAAGGCTTGGTGCGGAGGACTGGGTTAGGCCCGGTCCGGTCGGGTTGGGCCTGGTCAGGCTGCTTGGGGAGAGTGTTGGAACACAGGGGAGTGGTGTGAGAGAGCCGGCGGAGGCGGAGAGGAAAGGTCCAGGGTCAAAGGAGTATAAACCATTGCCACATGCCCCTCGGACTGCGGACTGACTCCTATTTCCTGTCTTCAAACACAACCAGGGAAGGCAGGAGGTAGCAATAACACTGAGAGCCTTGGAGATCCATGTTTTCCCAGCTTCTCCGCACACTGCGCACATATGGAGCAAGGCAACCTGTTCCTATAATGGAACCTAATATGCACACATGCACACACACCCTACAGCTATTAGATAAGGTTGATATGAACACCTGGTTTTACTGTGGGACTCTACAAACAATATTTTATTCCAACAAAGAAAAAATAGAGAATACTACTCGGTACAACAGGCAATCCTAGAAGAAGCAGTTTGGTACTTATAATTGGCAAGCCCCGAGTGGATATTATACAAATATGAAGGTTAAGCTAAAATGTATGTGTAACTAAATGGTAATGGTATAATGTTATAAAAACCCCTGCCCTCTTGCCTCTGGATTAAATCACAGTATGGTGAAGCACATAACCATGTATGGATCTCTAACAAAATTATATAAAATGTCAGTTCAATATTGAATAAACCACTACATTAAAAAACTTGACCTCCTCTTTCAAAACTACAAACACGGTCAAGCTCCCTTTCATACTGACAATTGTCTTTTGTAAGTAACTAGCTACGTATATATGACATTATCTCATCCTAAATGTGTGACCCAGAGATATAGTTTATTTTAAAATAATAATTGTATGTAAGTAGAAGAAGAAGAAGGTCCTTTATTTGTCCCACAATGGGGACATTTCAGTTTGACGCATACATATAAATATACTTTATACATATACATATACATATACATATACATATACATATACATATACATATACATATACATATACAAATACACATCAAGGCAAGAAGCGAACATCACTTCCGCGCCCCTTACAAGCAAAGTGGGTTAAGTGTCTTGTCCAAGGACACAACAACAGCAGACATCAGTGGGAGTTGATGGAGAAGGGTTCAAGCCCGCCACGAGACCTCGAACCCACAACCTTCAGACTCAATCGCCAATGCTCTTCCAACTGAGCCACTGTCGCTGGGAAGTAAAAGGCACTGGGCTGGGAAAGTGAGACTAGATTTTCTCCTAAGCACTCGAGCTTTGAATGGACAATATAAATACTCCAACATCCAAGAATAAATGAAGGTACAATTGTGAATACATCGATGTTGAGGGAGAAAATCTATTTAGACGCTCTTGAACATGGTGCCTTTGAGAATAAGTTTTAGGATGTTGTCTCATTTTGAACTCCTCTGAGCACAATACTCGTCTTTGCTATTTAACATTTTATGAAGGAATCTGTGGTGAATAGTATGTGTCGCATTGTAAAACAGTTCAATAAGATATAAATATGTCACGCTAGGGTGAGACTATTTCTGTGGCAAGTATGAGAAAATACACTGAATTAAAAAGCAAATTGTGTGATTTTATCTTGACTGAAATGTTTCTATAGCAAATAAACTACTTGACATCAATGACTTTCAATGTTGGGTAACATAATACTGTTTTGATTCACTATATTACTGTATTAAGTATAAGTTCCAACTACAGCACTCTGATTGGCCCATGTAATGGCATAGGTCACAGCACATACACGCTTCTATATTCTGAACTAAATAGATTTTCAAAGTATCTCAACAAAATTAATTATTTTTGTGGGAACAAACGCTCAATGCCCTCTTCTAAATATGTTTTTGTTTTGTTCATCGCTCATATGAGATTCATCTTCTCTGGCTATGTCCAAAGTTTGCATCATTGTTGTGCACATAGATGATAAATCTGAGCCAGGAAGCCATTAGTTTAGTATCTTGAGTGGGCTGCACCGATCATCCGAGACAACAGGAGGCAGCGCTCGTTAAACCTGATGTGAGCCGTTTGCATGAGTTAAAGAGAAACCTTCAGTGACACAGGGGATCCACACTGTCACAGGATACAGGCACATCAGGCTAACCACACTGCACTCGCTGGTATACTACGGAAAACAAATGTGGTAAACTCCGTGAAAACAGTTGATGAAATATTTAACAAAGGGCTAGATGCACAATGCCACGGTGTTCTCGACTGCTTCACTTTCCAAGCGATAGCAACTTAGCGGAGTGCGTCTGCAAATGCAAAAGTGCAAAGTGTGCATATGTAAACTTTGCAAAGACAGTTTGTTCTTTGCTGACCCAGGGCCTAGAGCAAAACAAGAGAGAGGTCATCCAGCCTATTACATTGGACTCAAATATCTGTCCTATATCTACTGGGCGGAAATAGGGAATAGCATTTGTGACTGTTTTAACCTCTGATCACATTGTTCTCCCCACTGACTTGCACGGCGGAAATGATAAAACTAACAGATATACGCACTAGTGTATCGCATCACACAACAAAATGAGTCTGAACCACAAGTGGCTTCTGTGCTCATTCCCGCTGTTAGAAAATTGCACCTGGTTTTCTTTTCTTTGTTTTTTTTCCCCCTGTCTTTTGCTGCTGTCGCTACAGAAGCACAGTAAAAATTGAAATGTCATATAAAATGTGACAGGATGCTAATATGTGGCTCCCAAAGGGCATCTGAAAGCGGTCATGTTGATTTTGTAACTGCAGGGAAAGTCGACAAGCCTTCCATTTTAAGCCCAGGGAAAAAATAATAAGGTGAACAAAAGAGTTTAGGAAATCGTTCTAAAAAAACACCTGTTTGGCTTCGACAAAATTTAAATTACAAATGAACAGACTTTGAGCCCTGCTATGGACACTCAACAGCTCAGAGATTAATCTATTCTAAAATATTAATTCTAAAACAAACTAGATGCAACTGCTGGACTGCTCTCCGATTGTACTTTTGCACCGTTTGGAGGCATCTGTAGTCTGTACCACTTGCAGAGTATCCGATCACAGGCAGGGAATAACTGTATATTGCCCGGGACTTGTTCTTGCCATTATCGTTTTATGTAGAAGAGTTCCTGAGGCAGTATCCGTAGCAAGTATTGGTGATTATTTGGCTGAGTGGGTGTGGAATCATGCAAAACAGCACGGACAACACGGACCCGTTGTAATCGGAACTCTAGTATCTGCCCAGAAAAAACTGCACAGACCCTTCAAGCTCTCAGACCTGATCCTAGGGAGGGATAACCAACCACAGAGGATGAAAGGACTGGCCATCTTTCAGGAAACGACAACAATGTGAGACAAAGATCCTGGCGCAGAAGTGGGCACCATGCCAATGCCACACAAACACGGCAGATGTTTTTTGAGGCACATTTGTATAGCCATGTCAACAAATTGTTTCAAGTAATTCAAGTCAGCACATAAGGATGTAAAAATGTATATATGCATGTCTCAAATATAGAAGACATTTTTAACAGTAAAGTACATTTTTAGTACTTAAATATAAAAAAAATACATATTTATTTAAAAAAAATTGTATTTGTTCATGATGTGAATAAATAATGATGTTTTATACTGTGATCCTGCTTACTACACATGTTTAACTTATAGCAAAAATATTTCAACAGAACCAAAAGCAAAAGTTTCATTGAGACAGAGATATCTCAAATGCTCAAACAAATGACTACGAAGAGGCCGTGTCTGTAACAGGACACATCCTCGTGCAAAGAAAGGGTCGCTCTCAAAAGCCAATGTCAAAGCCCAGCTACAACAGTTACAACTGTCAGCTGAAGGTGGATAAATCAGACACAAAGCATCTCGTGTTAATTAGTCTCTCCACCTGCTATTCCCAGAGCGAGGATAAATATAACCATATGTAAAAACCAGCGGAAGGCAGCGAGGGGAACGTTAGCAGAGGTGATGACTTATTTCCAGTTTGACCTATCCTAAAGAGTGTTGCAGTGCGTGGATTTGTGAGAGCTAATGTGTCTGGGTGGCATGGGGTTGTTTGCCGCTGATCATCTTTACCCATCTCCCCTTGGGGCTCTCTCATCACCTCCACCATACCAGCCACTCCATCAGGCTCAAGGTCGGCCCCACATACACTGATGACTCGCAGCCCAAACTTGTGCGCGTGATGCTTCCCCCTTTTCGCCTCTGAGCCTCACCTCTGCTCCCCTGCTCCCGCGCTCACCTTCCCACGTCCTTCCCCATTATCCAGTGTGCCACCATGTGATGAATGGGGAAACATTACTCCTGTCCTCTGTTGGCCTGCTTTAGCCGCTCCAGCTCATCTCTCTTTAGTCTGTCTGTGTGGCACTTTGTCGGTTGGTCTCTGCCACACAATAACATATATATTTCATCTAATCCAGCATCTCGCCTTTTAACCTAGTAAACATCTAACAGGCAAAAATTATGTTTATTTACTTTTTTAAGGTCAAGCTTAAATGTGCTATATAAATAAACTTGACATTGACATTAATTGCATCATACATTTCTATTCAGAAAATTATCATTTTAATAAGTAATAGGTGGTTTCTTTAACATAGTGGAATGCAATAATGATCAATTTTACTGTGAGAACAATGTATTATC
>JAPMNZ010949628.1:0-15494 GCA_029875035.1 Pomatoschistus microps | reverse complement strand
ATTATTATTATTCCTGTCTGCACCTCTATATCTTCCCTCTGTGTTCATGTTGACCTGGGGTCTTGCCACACAGCGATAGGGAAACTAAACTGTTGACTTTTGCCTAGATCACATGGCCAATGTAGTCCAGCCTCATATTGCCTCAGGCTGAAGCTTTCTCTTACCATCAGGAAACATGTACATAGCTCCAGTCTGATCCCACAAATGAAAGACAGGCTTCTTTCACTTGTGGGATCTTTAGACCACATTATTTGATCTTCACTTTCACAGTCACAAGCACTACATCATATTGTTTAGAGAAATGTATATGGAAAAAAGGTTCTTTAAAAAAAATGTGTATAGACATTTATAAATGTTTTTGCTGTTTTCTCCTGTGCCTGTATTGCTATATGTGGTTATCTTTCTCTTCTCACATTGATGAAGTTATGCAATGTTTTCACTATATGTATGGAATGATCACCGATCTAAATATATGCAGTCCTGATTTCTTTGGTCTGGATCCTGTCCTAACTGTATACTATGACTGTGGTAAACAAAACAATGAAAAACAACAACTAAGCAAGCCAACATACCAACAAAGTCACTGCTTAAATTGAATAGATTAACATAGTTCCATTGCTAACCACTAGAGGGAGACCCAAGCTCATCTGAGTGACTCGAGGGGTGCCCTGCAGAAAGGCCCCCTGGCTGCGGAGCAGGTGCCCATGTCTGGGCCTGTCTGGCCTCTTATCTGATTAATACTACTAATCCTGGAGGTGCTCCTGCCTGCCAGAGAGCCTAGCGCCACACTGGCCACTTTCTTGCCTCAGGCATCTGGGCCATGATGCTTGGTTTTGGGTTGCATTGTGCCAACACACGCTTTTGGAGTTGCTGGGATGTTTGAGCTCGAGATCAAATCGCTGCCCACTTCCTCTTTTGTGCAAGTTACACACTCATTAAATCTCTGGCCTTTCTCTTGCAGCTGGCCCACTTGAGCATCACTATTACAATGAGAAACTGCATTTCTCTGAAGGTGAGTTAGCAGCTGATGGCCCTCTTTCAGATAATTGAGTTGATGTAATAAGAAGGCTGGAGTAGTGGTCGTCTCTTACTGAATGACCATCTTGTGTAAACAACTCTTCGCTGCAGTCAACTGTTCGACGGTACCAGCTCTCCTGTGCTTCTTCGCCGGATTGTCACCCAGTAGTGGAATACAAACAGCCTTATCAGTTTAATCCTTTATTTACATGCATCTGCTTGCCTCCTATTCCCTCTCATTCCTAATGAATTGCCAATTCTTGTTTTGTTTGAGTCCAGAGAAGACAGGCTGGCAAATAAATGTTTTTGTATAGTAAAAAAAAGCAGACAAATTATAGAAAGAGCTGTACACATTGAAATAGGTTTCAAAAACCTTTCTTCCCATATCATAACCACTAAAGATTCAGACAGTCACAAGTTAACAAATTATAATGCAAAGAAAGATTTTATGCAAAGTTGCATTTGATTGAACTGTGAGCCTTGCCTTTGAAATATCTTCTTTCCATTTTCAATGTCCAATATGTGTTTCACAATCATGTGAATACTTATCTTATTTACTTTAAGTAGCTATCCTAACTGAATTTTATATATATTTTTTGTAGCACGGGGATATACATGGAACCCTAAAAACCGCAGACCTGAGAAGCTTCGTGATTCGCTGAAAGAGTTGGAGGTACACGCCCCCTCTGTTAACCTCCCAGGGACCCCCTCCAGTCTTCCTTCATCGTCTTCCCTCTCAGGGGAGTTTTGGAGTTTTCCCTTTCCGAAACGGCCGATTGATTAACAAATAAGGGCATTCTCTCTCCATTCTCCCTCTCTCTCTACTTGCTATGTCATTTCTCGTTTGTTCCTTTTCTCCCTGGGCTCTCTCATCACCTCTCTTTCGGCCTGGCTCTGTCATCGAGGGGGATATTTGAGGGGATCAGGGTCTACAGACTGCCCCTCATCCTTCCTCCCTTACTCTCTTCCTCTTCTTTGCCTCAGAACTTTTAGAAGTACAGACCAAGCTTTGTTTTGCCAGGACCTGTCTGTTCCACGAGAATGCATGCACATAGACAACATTCGCCGTCCGTGCACCTCCCTCCTGTCACCCATAACTATTGTTCAGAAACTAGAAACACCCCGACTTACCTCCACACCCACACTCCTTCCCTCTCTCCTCCCATCCAATCACCCCAGCTGGGCCAGGAATGTGACTGGAATGAGTGACCTTACACACACAAACGCAGACACGCTAGTGTACTTGTATATCTTTTGGTCTCCGCACTCTCCACAACGGCCTTTTCAACACTAACAATTTACCACTTCACATAATCTAAATGTGTTTTTAATATTGTTTATTTTCTTTTTTTCCATCCAGGAACTGTTGTATACCAACATCTGTGTTCACACCAGATGGAAAAGCAAGCACTGTTGCCAGGTATATACCCCATTAAACAGACATTCCTGAAACTATTATACTGTACAAAAGAGACCTATACCTAATATTTCAGATATTGAGCCCAATTGACTTGAAAAGAATCTCCTCATACAGTATTATAATTCCCCTCAATTGCAAATGTCCACAGGTGAAACACAACAAATTAAAATATTGTTCAAAAGGGTATACATTTCTGTAAAGCAACTTTAATGTGAAACTAATTGAAGCATATTGTGGACACCAACATACATTTAGGACACAAACATACATTTAACTATTTTTTTAGTGTATCAACTTATTACCTCTAGCATGCATTATGTTCCGGGCCTTTGGTAATCAGTCTTACAATAAGACTAGTCTTTGTATATTTACTACCCTGCCAACTGCTGGATAGATTGAGCTGAAATTTGCTGTGAAGCTGGAATGTAATGGTAGTAATACTCTATTTTGCTGTAATCCTTGGCCTTGGCAGGGTAGGTGCTCTCCTAGTGCACGTTGTACCTTCAAACTGGGTATAATCTAAAGGAACAGGCATAGTGTGAAGCTCATTATATTAGTGTCTGATTGAATATTCATGGTATGAGAACCTCCTTTCTGCTCTAACTTTGGTCCATGTATTACAAAATCTTTGAAAATATTAACACATTTTAAATATATATTCATGCAGTTGGTTTTGAGCAATGGAGTACTTGTAACCCTGTCACTGAATGGACCTCAGCTGGAACAAGTGTGTGTGGATCGCACATTAGTTGGACGACTTCCAGCCAACACTGTGACTGATGGTTAGTACATGTATTTATTTTTTTATTTCAGAACCTTTCAGTATTTTTCTGGATGTTTTTACTTATAGGCCCATTTATGTGGGTAATAAACAAATGTATTATTATTTCTGCCTATTGTACTATTTACAAAAAAGTGTATTTCCTTTGTTTTGTTGTTCTGTATACAAGCACTGATGAAAAATGATGCAGCTCTGTATGAGACTAAATATTTTTTGACATGTTCTGAATAGCACCCATGTCTGCCCACAGTCATCCGCTCAAACAAAATTCAACAGATTTCTATTCAAGTATTTGAAAACCGCAAAATGGTCAACCATGCACTTCCTGTCATACTGTCAGCACAAACAGCATGCTTAATCTGACATCTTTTGCATTTATAGACACTGACATTCTACTTTGTCACACAATTGCTTTCAATTGAGCACAAACATAACAGGTGCCACAGGTGAGCAGCACCGCAACTTCGGCGACTAATTGTGGGCAAATCCTTTTGTGCTGCGTGTGTCCAGGGGCCTTCCCTTAAGAGCATCCATCAGTGTTTTTCCTCCATTGTGCATTCCTCCAGGGACTACCACCTCCCCACACTTCCTTTCCTTTGCACTGTTGCTCTGGTGGGAGCGAATAAGGGGCTGTGGACACCAGCCCAAATCTGCTAATTATTTCTTTCTCTCTGTATCAATTATATGCCCATAACACCGCCCTATTCCCTTGCACTGAGTCTCCAGACACCTGATAAAGCCCAACAGTGCACTCTCCCTGTGCACACACTCATTTGTCCATTTGTTCTAACACATGTAATTACAACGAACAATCTACTTCAGAGTCAGATCCTGGCACTTACAGTAATGTCTGTCTTTACAGATGTGTCAAATACACAGGGTCACACATTCAGCCAGGTACACGGAGCACTTGTCTCCTGCTGCGCTACATTCAAAGCCTCGAAGGCACTAATTATTAGAGTAATGGGCTGGAGAGGGTGGGTTCCAGGGATTTTGTGTATCGGGTGTAAGTATTAGAGGCTGTTCTAACATCTGTCACTTGTTAAATTGGCTCAGACAATTGGAATAGTGAGTCATGCTACTTCACAGAATTAACAACACATTTAAAACATAAAGAATTACCAGGGAGTGCGCCACCAATAACTGACCTGTAATGTATGTTGTGTTGTAACAAGTATATGGCACTTTTAAAATATGTTGTCCGTCTCCATCACATGCTGTACACTTTTGCTAAGAGGCAACAAAAGGCTACTTTTGTATAGCAAAAAATTATCCTGGCTAAAAAGAGAAAACTTGTATATTCATTGAACTAAATACCCTAGACTACAGAAGGTGGTATCAATGACTGTTTTGTCTTAAAACAATTCTTACATGTGATGTTCTTTCAAACCTCTATACAATTGAGTTATGGTTGCATCATAAATTTTTTTAGATTACATGTATTTTTCACCATCAAAGTATTTCAAGCTTCCATTGGTTGATGACGAGACTAAGCTGAGCATATGCTACATGATTAAGCATCCTTAAGTGATTTTTTGTAGCTGGTTTCATTTATCCACATTTAAATGTGCTTTGGTTAAGCCTATTGGCCTCTTATGTCAACATGCTTCTGAGGAGATGGCATTAAATGGATTTAGTAGAATGTATGAGAGTGGGACAGTGAGTGTGTTTCATGCGTGTAGCTTTGAATACATATATGGGCCTGTATTGGTAACAGTGTATACATAAGATATGGTTGAGAGCAGACATTTGTAGTACCATACATGACATATGCAGTTTCTCTTGCAGTAAGTACATATATACACACACACAACAGGCATGTGGCAGTGTCAGAGGGATGCAATGAGGTTTAGGGCTGGGTCAGGAAGGTCTGGCCCTTAATACCAACCCTGCCACCTGCTTCAGTGGTGGGCCAGTCTGTTTTCATATCCATTCTTTCATTTGGGAATGAATAGGATTAAATGTAATCCCGTTTATAGACACCCATAGAGATCAATACTAAACTGCATTTAACTTGATTTGTCTGTAATCTACCACAAAGACGCTTACTATTGTGGTAGATTACTTTAAATGTAGTATCAAAAAGCTTTGTTAATAGCAGTCCTTCTGCGATAGGTTGGGAATGTAAGCATTTTAATGCTCTTTAATCTAACTTCTGTTTTGGGACACAATCTATTTTGTTGTTTGGTTCAGCAGAAATGCTCTTCGCTTGTGTATCCTTTGGGGCTAGTGACAACTAAAAAATGCTTGGATTATATCCTTAATTGGAATCTAAAACATTAAAAACTACTGATTGATTGATTGATTGATACAAAGCCATATTTATGCGGAAAAGTAGAAAAAGGTATCTAACGGGGCATGATCTGAATCAGATTCTAAACTGATTTTGATTTTCGCAGACCCCATTGGTGAGCTTAAAACACCGATAGCAATTAACAACTCCAATAGGGGCCAAAAAATATCAGAAAACACACAATACATGCATTATATGAAGTCCAACAAGGATATTGTTTTGAATGAACACAATATTTGTTACCTGTATTGGTAGTATCAGTGCATACTTAGTATGAATTTATGAAAAAGTTGTATTAAATGTGTATTTGAAATCATCAGTTAACTCACACCTCCTGATGTTACTCTTGTGCCATATATATCTTGATAATTTATCAAAAAATTATATATAAAAATCAAGTAATCACACAAATACTAGTGTAGTTATAAATTCTTTCAATCACCATGGCTAATTGCTAGTTAGATTTCCAAATCTCTGGGTGCAGCCTTCCTCGCTCAACTCAAAGCAGAATATCTGAGAGACATGTGTAATACCCCCCTTTCCATTTAATTGGCTTCATAAACAGATTAATTTTGAAGGAGAGGAGCTTAATTGCTAATCAGCGTCTCCATGCAGCTTGGGATGAGTTGAACAGGATCAAGTGTTTTCTTCATTCACAAAAAGGGCTCAGAGCCTCTACAACGAGAGAGTGATGAGATAAAACAGAAAAAGATGGTAAAAGTCAAGGATGAACAGAGCAATGAGGGAGAAAATGAAAACATTAATTATTTTCTTGCTTTAAATACAGTGTCTTTGCTAATGTCAAAAACTTTGATTATTTCATTGCAGCAGTCATCACTGATAGGCTGATGTTGTTGTCTTTCCTTGAGAAAAGCCAACTCTGTGCAGTATACCTCAACAAAAGGAACCTCACTTCATCAGAGACTTTACGAAAAGTAGAGAAACTTTCTCCGTCTGAAATCAAGGTAATCAGAAAGTCTGATGGATGGTAAATACCTTTCCTTAAACAAAATGGTTGTGTCCTCAATAATCAGCCAGCTAAAAGCATCATCACATTAATACCAGACCCCGTTTTTGAAGTGTGTGGGTGAAGCGGGTTTGTGTGAAAGCAATCGTTCCTGCATCTGTCTCCCCCGCTGTTCTGATAAGACACACACTAGTCATACGACACACACAAACACACATTGAGCCACTTCCCAATAATGATACACACCGCACGCATGCACTGCACCTTACACATATGTCCGGACACACATGGTACTGCCCATCCCCCAAACACTCACACCCAGATTGCCCTGGTCCACTGGGCTAAGCTGAAGAAGGGAAAGTGGGGGGAGTTGGGGGGGGCTAAACTAATCCGGCCCACAGAAAGTGGTTTTTGATTATTGCTGACCAGCAAACGCTAGCAGAAAAAACTAGAAGAGGCAAGAGATGGCAGTGAGGGATGGAAGGATAGGGGAGAGTGGCTGCGACAGAGTGTGTTATTAACCCACTGATTTCAGATTCTTTCCCTTTTCATTTGTAATCTGTCACTGATCTCTCAGTTTGGCTTTTGGGGGCAATGCTTTGTTCCTTTTATCATCACATATCCGTCCATCTTTTTATACCTGTCCTGTATTTTGTCATTAAATCACACCTTCTTCCCCTCGCTCCTCCAAAAAACTGTTAGTGGGGCAGACATGGATCAGTGAGCCTCAAATTTGCTGCATACATATGGTGCAAATTGTCAATGTAACATATTTGTATCAGCTTTAAAATAGATTTTGGTTTCAAGAGTCTATTGTGGCATTTATTTAATTTCAAATGAGAAACTTTTGCAATTTGTTGACTCAAAACCCACTATTTTTGTATATGCTTAAAGATTTTTTTTCCCTCCCAAGTGAAACTTTCCTCATATCTGAGTTACTTATATGCATAATTTATATTTATTTGTGTTTTTATTTATTTTATAATTTCGTTTTCATATAGTTTAACTTTTTATTTTCATACATTTTATTGCCTTCTGAGTGTTGACAAAAACATGTGCAATATGTCCAGTTAAAAAGCTGAAGTGGACATGAAAGACAGAGCCACACCTTAAGACTTATTCAAAATCACTTCTATAGAGTGGCCTTCATGAATGTGTGAGTTATTTCTATGTATGTGTTGCATGAGCACTTTGCCTTATCTCTTCCTTTGTTAGTGTCTCATGTGCATGTTTGTGCGGACCCCCCTTCTCCACACCCATCCAAGTGCCACGAGAGCTCATTACTGTGTGTCTTTCTGTTGTGGCCTGTAGAGCGTGGCAGACCTTCCCAAAAATATGCACATTGCTAAAACAAAAAGCCCTTCAGAACAAAACACATACAAGGACATTAATAATACAAGATCAAATACAACCTTAGATATCAACATAGTGAAGTAGAATCGGGAAGGACGTTCAATTGGGGCAAAAATGTAAGGTTGAGTGATGCCTTAACTGAGTCAATTGGGAGTTTAGGTTGTGTCATTTTATTTTCTTACTCCTAAGAAATGTTGTATATTCTTTATGATTAGCACAGATCTGCCATCAGCTGTTTTTAAATCTCACATGCAGATTTTCAGTGTGGACGTGAGTGGCCCTGGGCATAGGCTGCACAGGCGAGTTGCTCTCAATCAGCAACAAGATGTAGCTCTGTTTTGGTGGAGCCAGGATGAGATTGAAAAAGAGCTGTGGCCGTGGGATCCTACCGACGTACAACGGCACAACTTGGTTCTGCTCAATTTGTCACCCAACGACGGTCTCAAGGTGAGTACTGATAAAACCGAAATGTAAATTTCATCATATGAACATTTTTGCATTAACCCATTCGTACTTATTAAGCCTTATTACATGCGCAAATTCCTGACATGTGCCAGCAGTATTACACTGCTGCAGGATAATACAAATATGCATGTGCATGTGCCAGACTCCAGATGACAGAAACATAAAGAAATAATATACTGTGATCAGTACATGATTGAAGAGAAGAAAAAGAGATATTGTTTTGATGGCGGGAAAAGTAGCGCATTCCAATTAGCCAAGAACTGCATGCGGCTCGTGAGTCTCAGGTTTGTCACAATGGCTCTTGTTTGTGTCATCCTTAGACACATGCAGTAAAATAAGTACACACCTGACCCTCAGTACATAACAAAAATATCAATATATGAAGCATCAAAGATGTTGCATTAGCAGCACTTCCATGATCTGTAGAGATCAAATATTGAGGTGTCTTCTGATAAGCTGACACACACGCTCACTCAAACGTCTGTGTGTAGTGACAACATAAATATTCTTCAGTAAAGTAGCTGAGAGGAGGGAAATGTGTAACGAATTGCAGGCTAAGACAACTAATGCTTCAGCTCCAAATAAGAGAGAGATGAAAAGTGCAGCGCTTCATGAATATTGACATAATTAATGCTTATGTTGTTGTTTGCTGTTTTTCCACATTTTGTGTGTGGGAACACTCAACACTCTCCTTCACCGAGTTTATTCCTTCTTCTGGCCCTCTCCCTCCCACCGTTATTTCACTCCTCCTTCCGTTCCTCCACGCTTCCAGAACATTAAAGTGTCTTTGCGGGTCTGCGCCATCGCGTGCTAATGAAAGCGTTTGTTGTCATTTTTCAGATGCGCAGTGTGAAATTAAGCGAGCAGTTTATGTAAGAGCCGTGAAGAGAATCAAACGCCAGGCACACATCGGGAGACGGCAGCTACTTCAATCACTTCAAGCTCATATATATGTTCCTTTTGTTCAGTTTGCTATCTGCCACGCTAAGCCAATTTTCTAGCCAGTCTCTCGGCATTTAAAAAAGTCTGATTTCATTCCCTATGTGGTCTTAATTCATACCCCCTTCCACTTCATGCTGATAAGTGGAGCCATGGCATGCAGGGGGTTGGAAGATGCGAAGAAGAGAAAAACAGTTTATACAGTCAGTTAACATTTTAAATGATCTTTCTCCATGGTTTTCTCGAAAAACCCTACTTGCTACTTTTCCACACATACACGAACATTCATTACATTCATGAATATGTGCAATGGTAACATTACATATCAAATCATTTCTAAAAATCCAAAATAAGCATTTAAATTAAATAACTATGGAATTAACAGATGCAGTTCGATGTCTTCCAATTTTATTTTATTTTTCAATTAAAGATGGTTTCCTTGTATTAGAAACTAAACTAGCAAAACATTTTAGCAGCATATTAATTGCAATAAATTAATAATTTGATTTTTGGCTTGCAAGATTAACTGGCCAACAAATTATTTTCAACAGACCAGTGTAGTGTTATCTCCTCATATCTTGACTATTTGGTTGTCTTCTGCATCCTTCATAAGTGCCATGTGATTCAGTGACCTGCATTGGTAGAACAGGACGATCAGCAGTCTTACTTCTCCTTGGTGGACCTGTTTCAGATTGTTTTTATTGTGCCTTTTGTATTATCTTCTTTACTGATTTTTAGTAAAGAAGATCCATAATGTCTCTTCTACAGTGGTCTGTTATAACCGATTTGAGGTCACCCCCTATCTGTTTTCAAACGACTGCAGAAGAGAAAGGCACTGAAATAAAAAAAGAATACTTGGAATGGAATATAATATGACTGTTGTTGGGATTGGAACACGCTCACAGTACAGAGTCAAGAGGGGCCTCCCAGCTCCCATGAACGTTGAATAAGGCTCGAGAAAAGTTGGACTAATTGATAGGGTTGTTTTTTTTACAAATGCAGGTATGGGATCATTATGCTAAAAATGTTAAGGCAAATCAGCAATCAAGATTCAGTACTTGAATATTGTGTGAGGGATGCAAAACATTTTTAATTATGCTGAAAAACACCTCACTGGTTTGTTTGCAAAACAACTAAACACAGTATTACTATTGTAGAATAAAAGCACAGTATACCTTCTATTACAAATTCTGTGATGGAATATCTTTGTAATATTCCTTTTCCCATCATTCCACAATTACTGTATCTGTACTGGCACCAATTATGGTGGTGGGAGTGAGTTAGACTTGGAATAGTAATTTTGCTGCGGCTGTGCATTTTTTCACATCACTACAGCCACTAACCCTATTTCCCATACCTAAAATTGTCCCCCCACCCCTACTCTGTCCCTTTATCCCCCCACTCTCCTCTGAGTCCCTCAGTCTCTCCACCAGTCTCTCCCTGTCTTTCTCTGCTCTGTGAGCTGGAAAATTGGCTTCAAAAGGCCACTGCTGTGAACAAGGGCCAGCCACACAGTTGGGCCCGTCCGCTTTATCTTTTACGCCACGGAGGGGAAAAAAGGTGCCAGTGAGTGAGAGAGAAGAAGAATGGAAAAGAATAGTTTTGACCAGTCACTGAAACCAATAACCAGTTGAAAGCTACTTACCTAGAGCTTGTGTTTGACTGGGGCCGACTCGTACTTTAACTTTATACTGTTTTATTGACTATGCAAAATTCTGAGGCATTCCCACCAGCTGATCTCTTCCAACCAGTAAACATCCAACCCTTGATACTTTTCATACACATCTTCTAAATGTTTTGCTTGTGAAAAGTGAACCCTAGTCCTAGTTTCTCTTTAATGTTTCCTTTGTGGGGTGTGCTTGGTCTAAAACAAATGAACAAACAACTTAACTAAAAAAAAAAATCGTGCCACTTGATGAAATGCTCTCTTTTAGAATTAAATATATATAGTATTCCTCTATACAATAGATTTAAATCACCAATGTACCAAATTCATGATATTCTGAATTGATAATAGAGCAGTTTTCAAGCCAAGTGAAATCAAAATATTATTTCATTATTATATATTTATATATTTTTCTTTTTTCTTTTAAACAGTACACCGTTAACCTTGCCAGTAGAAAACAGAATAATAACTTAAAGGTAGGGTTTATGGCCTGTGCTAGACTGCTGTTTACTGTATCGAAGAGCTGAGCTGAATCAGCTGCACCTCCTCCCGATTGTGCCATGGTGCCATGGTGGCATGCTGGCATTGGGAAGCAGGCCTGACTGGGCATGTGATGAAACGGCACAGGGGATAGGATGAGGTCGAGGGTCAATCTCTGTGCACCTGAGGTGTGCTTACTGTGACAGCATTCTGGACATGCCATCTTTGTGAACTGTTTAATTGTATTCTGCATGTAAAGCTGCTTTGAGTCTCCAGGAAAGCACTATGAAACAGATACATTATTAGTTTTATTTAATGACATATTGAAGAATTGTATCCCTCCTGATAGCCGGGCTCACCTTGTATACCCAACATTTCACATGGACTCTGCAGTTTGTCTGAAATAAACACACACAGCACCTACCCCCCAGGGAGCCACAGAAGCAGGCTGTGGGGGATTATTGAAGGGGAAAGCTTTTGGGGACAGTCATCTGCTCCTCAACTGGTGTCGTGTATGGGCAGGAAAAGAACTTCATTCCCCTCTCTAAGTCCCCTTTTGGCCATGCCTGCCAAAATACTGGGCTGGGCAGCTTTACGAAAGATGGATGGCAGGCATGCAGTCGATCCTTCTTTCTGTCTACATGGCGAAAAGAAATGGGCTCATTTAGCCAAAGCTGCCATGGTCAATGCAGGCCTCTGATAGAGGGTTTGGTAAGGTGAAATCCTCTCTAAAAGCTCTCTGACTCACTGTGGAAGAGTTTGGCTGCTGATTTGTTTTGTATCATCCTCCCTCTGTGTTTGATTCAGTATGGTTGGCACTCACTCACACACACACTTATTACCAATACTCACTTGCCTTGAGTGAGGGTCTCACTAATATTAGCTAAATCTGCAAATAATCTCAATTCATACCCCACCTACAAATTATTGTATTTGTTTTAAGGCAGTGGATTGGACTTGATACTGTCTATTTGCTGTTTGGTTTGGGAAATATAAATGTGTTGATTGCAGAAAAAAGTTTTAAATGTAATGCTTTGGACCAAGTTTCCACTTATACACACCAGGAGAATAACAGGCAACCAGATGAAACTGCCATAATAAATGTTGAAAAATGCAAAAATAAAAACAAAATATTTATCAATTTATTGAAAACAACAACTATCTTAAATAGTTTGACATAAGGTGTAGGATCATGGCTCAAAAACCTTGTTGGGCAAGTTGCTCAAACTTTATTGTTGATCACTTCAAAACGATGCTTGTCAGGTGGCAGCATTGTTCTGCTACAATGCAGCGCCCGAGGACCACATTGCAGAAATTGATATTCCACTAGTTTAGGGTGACATTACCATGTCTTGATCTCCAAACTGATCATTTGAATCAGCCTTGGTGACATTTGTCTACCACTCCACGTTTTGTTTGAAAATATGTCATAGTATTTTTCTTCTTTTCTTTAGGTTCTGAACTCCATACGCACTGAGGGTAACCCAATTGACTGCCGTTTTAGTCATCTCCAGCAATATCGACTCTTGACAGTGGAACTTCCTCAGGGACTCCAAACATCATCAGAGGGGTGTCGTGCTGAATCCTGTGTTTATGAATTTGCTCATGGACGACTTCACCGATTGTCTATTGTCCGAATCCCTCTTCCGTCCCAGCCCACCTGCTGCTCCAGTCACCCTTCAGAGAGCATGCTTCTCCTGGGGTTAAAGGATTCCTCTCTGGTGCTCTACGACCAGCGACGGGGTGTTTCTCTTCTTGCATCTTGCCTTGTGCCCCCTGCCCTTTTGGCTTGGCATCCATCTGGGGCTGTGGTGGTTGTTGGTGGACAGGATGAGCTGATGTGTTTCGATGTAGGCTTGGCTCCATTAGGCTTGGCATTGGTAAATGAAGACATGACATCAGCTGCTACTCTACCTCTTGCCCAACACCTGCGCCTCTCTGGAAGCCTGGAGGGATTACACTGGGGCTCGGGGCTGGATGCAGGTCCAGAGGGCACGATGACCCTAATGTTGACATTTCACACAGGACCTCTTGGTTTATTGAGATTTGGTAAGTTCATGTATACTATATCCTCACTTTGGATCATCTCAAAGATATATACATTGTTGGATGAACTTGCTATATTGTGAAAACATTTACTTTTAGTTTTTACAATTCCCGCTCTGAGGCAGTTTGAATGTGCCTATCTTTGTTTTGGTCCCAGGTGTTGGACGGTTTCAGGCCCTCTTACTGCAGAGAGCTGAGTCAAGTTATTTTGTCGATGAGTGGCAAGGTTAGCAAGAGTTATACTCTCAGAGGTCATTCAGTAATCACCACAGTCAGGAGGCCCCAAAGTGCTTCCTGGGATGCATTTTTTCTGATAAGTCATTTACAGTAGACGCACAGTAAAAAAAGAGGGGTCAAGATAAAGTTTGCAGATTTTTTTTCTTCAACATTACTAACCACACTTTCAAACGTATTTTATAAATACGTTTCAGGATGTTGCAGGCAATTGTAACTGCGTAAACAAGATGACAGTGGCCCACAGTCCTCAGTGAGATTGCAGTTGTGAGTGGGAGGAGGGAGAAGGTAGAAGAATGTGCGCACTTAAGTGTGCGTTTGTCTGTGTATGCAAGGAAGGGGGATGTCTTCCAACAATAGCTACCCCTCGTCTGATCGTCTGCCAAGGTTTTGATGAAGGAAGTCACTGCTCGTTGTTTTTCCACGATAATTCTTCCTCCTGTGTGTGTATTCTTCTATTTCTGTTTTTCTCTGAATGCACACAAACACTTCCATTTGTTTATTTGTTAGTTTGTGTTTTTGATACTGACTTGTTCGTAAAGCTTGCTAAATAACAAAATGAGCCTGCAAGTTGGGAGGCTGCAAGGAAGAAAGAGTTGGCAGGGCTCCAAGCCTTCTTTTTCTATATGAGACAGGCCTCCCCGGTACACCCCACCTCCCAAGCCTCCTGCTGCACCAACTTATCTCATCTGGGCACACATTGGCCATGGCTGGGCTCGCAGTGGTGCTGACTGGAAAATGCAAAGTAGCAAACATGCTTTAAGATACATGATATAGGACGGGTCAAAGACAAACAAATTTTTTTCATTTTCTTCAAATTTTCCCAATAATTAATCAGTGATTTTCAAACTTTTCACACAGAGTAGCTCATGCAACATTTGTTACTGTTCCAATATTACCCAATTTAAATATGTAAAAATATTATCTGTGTTTAAATCTGGATAAAACCAGACCTCATATAGGACTACATTATTTTAAAGGTAGTTCTAAATAATGTATGAACTCAAACGAGAACAAATGCAAAATGTTAATTATCTAAATTCAATCAATATTCTGCCATGTACCATTGGAAGTGTAAAGGGACTTAAATGCAAAAGCCCAATCACATCTAGATTTACCTTTTGTAAACACAGAGACATTTAAAGATTTGAAAGCTTACAAATTGACAATTCCTCTCTACACATTAAACTCAGTTGAGGCAACATAAGTGTTTCTTTTAATGTCAGTTTGTTCATGCTGGTTAAATGGACACTAATTGGTGTTTACACATTTTTGAGTAGAAGGGCGTGGCCTGAAATCTTAACAATTTGTGGGTTTATAATAAACTGGATAAGCTTGAGTTGACAGCATTAGAGATTGGTGGTTTAATTTACTTTCTATACTGTATTTGGACTTTTCAGGGCACTCGCCTCCGTTTGGATGTCCATGTCCTTCTCAGTTCTAATCAAATGTGTATTGTTTAACAATATGTATTATTCTTTTAAATTTTTCTGGCTCTTCAGGGGCTTTGTCTGGAAGCCAAATAGGTCCAGAGGAGCTGCTGCAGCAGAGACTGCGCTGTGGTCAGGTGCAGGAGGCTCTGGGTATTCTGGAGGCTCTGGACTTTAACACTACAGGGGACCAGTGCTTCAGAGGCCTCAGCTCCATCATCAACCACCTGCTCAGACTTCCGCTCAACACTGAGAGAGAGGGTGAGCTTGGAACAATACACGTCTACAATTAAAGGAGCAATATGTAAAAATATGGCCAAAAGTGGTACTGCAGTCACAGTCAATATTTTGTAGTCCTCTCCCACTCTTCCTGACTCAGGTTGCCAGATATGCACCAAATCCA
>JAPMNZ010949611.1:0-14325 GCA_029875035.1 Pomatoschistus microps | reverse complement strand
ACTTTGTTCTCTCTTCGCGCTAGGATGATCACGGGCAGCCCTCTCATGATGGTGTTACTACGTGTTACGTCTGACTGGGCGGCTGGGTGTATGTTGTGTTAGGGCAGTTCAGAGCTGTCTGTCTGCCATCACAAGCTCAATCTGAGGAGACGCGTTAACAGGCCTCCACTGTTAGAAGCTATGCAATATGCAGGGAACGGCCTCCTTTGTCAGAACGGTGGTCAGACCACGACTCTTTACCACCATCCAATAAAACTTTTATCTGCATTTTAAAGCTGATCCATAATTCAGAACAGAAAAAAGAGATTTCTAGCCCTGAACACATTTCATTTTGTTCTATACTGACAATGGTGCTTCTGCACTTTTGCTTTTCATGTTTTTTCACACATTTTTGCAGAGAATAATAAACAAAAAACCAAAAAGCCTAAACAAAAAGGGCAGCTGGGACTTCCCACAGTTCATTCTCCAGACAATGGCTCCTCTGTTAAGCCTTCTCTAAGTGTCCAGGGCGAGCTCGCCACTCTTCAACTGACTCACCAGCTCCTCCATAAAAAGCTTAAATCTCTAAACAAAACAATTTAAGTTTATTTTACTCTTGTCATGTACAAAAACATGCACAGACATTTGTTTAATCAGAACTGTGATTAGGTTGTTGGAGGGAATGTGCCATTGGTTCCAGATGTTTAGTTCAGCTCTGTCTGGTTTTCGACCTAATGGCCCCAATCTTTACCTGGTGATTGTTTCCTTTGTGGTCTTTTTCCCATTTATCAACTATCTATTGTTCGTCCTCTTGCTACCGTACTAGTAGTAATTTACTGTGACAGTGATTGTTGACTTCTTATGACCTGGAAAAACATGGACACAATCAAAGGTTAATACAATTTGTACAGATTGCATCAATTTTACTGATAACTTTTTCCCAATAGGTCTAGCAGGTTGAATAAAAAGTAAATTCAGGCCTTGGAGTTTACTTACGGGTCCCATAAATAGCAGCTTTTAGACCTTTTTTCTTTTTTCCTTGAGAATCGCAGCTCTGTTCCATTGCAGTGAGCAGCGGAGGCCGAGTCGAGACAGACAAGTCCGCTGCCAGTAAATTGCACCGAATGGTTTCTGGAGGTTGACAGGCCCTATTAAGACAAACGACTTTCCTCATCAGAGAGATAAAATAAATCAGGTGTTTAGTCAAATTAAAATAGTTTGAGTGGAGAGGGCCCCTGGGAGCTCTCGGGGAACTCAAGACAGATGTGTCCAGAGACCAAGTGAAGACACCCAGGAAAGACTTGGCCCCTGGTTGGCCCTGGGCCAGTGCACACTCGACTGTTATCAGGACTACTACCAAGCTTTTATCCTTTCCTTTGCCCCTGTCCCATTGTCGTTGTTCTCCCCGATCAGCTTGTCACACTGAAGTGGAGTGGGAGGAGAGTGAGTTACTGTCTAGCCTCTCACGGGCAATTATGTTGGCTGTGTAAGTCAATGGTAGGATCACTTAGCATTGATTAGACAGAGGGAGAGAGAGGGAGAGAGAGGGAGAGAGGGAGTGCAGCAGAGGAGCGCTCTTGATAACCCATACACATTCAGAGAGTGACTTAACACTAGTTAAGCCTCTGCCTCGCCGTACGCGGCACAGCTCTGCAGGACACATACAAGCTTTATTTTTTCATTTGACAAGACAATCAAACTTGACAATTTAGTTATAACTTGTAGTGTGGCTAGGACCTCAGTGTTGCTTTCAGTAAACAAACAGACCATTTGTAACGTTGTACAATCTTAATGTCATCAATATACTTTACAAGGTGGACAAGGACTAATTAACCACTTAACAATCTTCAGCACATGAAAGAAAATGAACCTAAACAAATTAAATCCGATCTTGAAAAGTTGTCCCTGGACGTATGTTTATATCACTTGTTGTTCTTACACTACAGTTTGATAACCTCCCGTTTACTTTCCCTCTTGGATGTGTGGCTGACATCACACAAAGTTAGGACCAGAGGACGCTCAGAGGAACAAAGCCTCCTGCTATAGTACTTTGATATAAGCTGCCAGCTCAGTTTGACAGCGCCCTGCAGCTCTTTGTCCACGGGCTGGGAACAATTCCTTGCCTTTCTCTCCCTGAAAGCTGTGAACACCAGCTACAGTGAAACAGACAACTTCAGGCTGTGTGACCTTAACACTCCAAGTGAATTCACGGCAGTCGGTTGCTGCCCATGTGGGTCTTTTTGTGCTGTACATTGTGAGAGGTACAATAACACAATGTGAAGATTGGTATGTGCGCCACGGTTTCTTTCTATATTTAGTCTTACACAATGGCCAAGGCCCTCCACAGACTCCCTCTTGTTGCTTATTTGGTCATAGCTTCTGGGATACTGAAAACCAGGCTTTAAATGTAGGTTTCCCTTGTGCTGTAGTGTTTGTCTTTCTGCCTCCTCATGGCTGCCCTGTCTGCTCGCCCAGGTACTCCGGAGAGCCTGGCGGAGAAGGAGCACCAGCTTTCTACCATGATCACGCAGCTCATCAGCCTGAGGGAGCAGCTTCTGGCCGCACACGACGAGCAGAAGAAACTGGCCGCTTCACAGATGGAGAAGCAGAGACAGCAAATGGAGCTGGCCCGGCAGCAGCAAGAACAGGTAACTTTGATTGTGTTTTGCCCATACCTTTTCCCAATGCAAGCCCGTGGTGTTTCCTTGCTGTTGTTCTGTCTATGTTTTTCATAGCACAGGCCTTTTGGCACGGATGAAATGCTACAGCATGTCAGCACTTTGTTGTGATGACGTTTGTGCTGGTGCTGTAGCTAACAACTATTTTGATCGTCAGCAAGCATTTCTGTCTCTCAGTTTTAGTAAACCCAGAGGATATAGTAACTTTTTCCAGATCAGACCATTTAATCATACAAAAACATTTACAGAATTCCTTAATGTCTATTGTGTGTATTTACATATTAGAATTATAATACGTTTTTTATGCATTACTTTGTATCTATTTTCCACTTTTGTATGACTTGTTTTCACCATACACCAAAGTCAATTCCTGGTTTGTGACTTCCTCTTACTTCTGATTCTAATATTTGTAATCCAATCACTTCCCTGTTTGTGTTCGTCTCTCAACATGTCTCAACAAATACATGTGTTGAAGTTTATATGAAGAGCAGTTAACAATTAAAGTATTGAAATAGATAAATCAATTATTTGTTAATGCTCTTGTTTGGGCTGACATTTTGTAGGTGCAGTGAGTAAAATATTATAGCAGTTTTCAGCACATATGTCATATTTGTTTATGAATTGTTTTCCAAAAATACTGATACTCAAAATGTTGTACATGTGAAACTTAATATTCAATAATGATTCACATTTGTCTTTTATTGTATATGAGAATAAACAGCAGCTTGTATCTATAAACCTTCATGTTAATTTCCATGAACATAAATTGGTCAAATGAATAGTCCACATTTTTCTTTAATAGCACTTCTATATAAAAGACATGTTATTTTTATTGTCAAAAATACAATAATACATTTCATGACAGCTCACACATCAATACATGTTCAGTGAACCTACAGGGGACTTCTGATCTCGCTCTATTGTGTGCTGTCTGTTCTCTTCCAGACATTTTACATCAATCTTTCTAAAGTGGCAACCCTAATTCTAAGGCATGTCTTTATTTGACATCCGCTGCCAATAAAATCTTGCTCGGCACAAGTTATAAGAAACGATATTAGATTTAAGAGTTTCTGCATTACCTCCGATTCCTCCTGTCATGCTCACTCGCCCACGTTTATGCTGTGTGGCTGGAAAACGTTATTATGACTATGCTAACAAATGCAAGGGAATGTGAGAATTAAGCGTTATATTAAACATGGAAGTCCTCTATATCTTATAAATCGACTCCTATTAGAACAAGGCTGGCATTAGATTTGCCGCACAAATCAGGCCAATGAGCCATATTGTACAAATCAGCAAATTAGCGGGGGCCATGAAGTGTGTTAATGTCGGAGAAGAAATAAGGACACAAACTATCCACACGGGCGACACTTTTATTATCAGCAGCCGCGCTAATGGCTATGAGTCAATTATCAGCAAGGAGTTCACTCAGAGTTTTCCCTGCTCACTCGCACCTTCTCCGGCGAAATGAAGAGATCCCCATCTACCTTGCCGTGATGTATTTGGTCATAGTACACTAATAATACATTAACACTATTGATTTCTTTTTCAATCAATGATGTACATTCGCAAACCACCCCTCAATTCTGGGTGCTATGGAGACATCAGCCGGAACACACGCCCATGGCAAAGGTTTTATCAATTTTTCGTCTTTTTTTTTTTTTTTTACACAAATTGTATGAATAAAACTAATGCGAGTGTGCTTCCCGCTGAGAGTCGGAATTTCACCAAGCCATCAAAAATACAACGCCGTAATTAACTGTTGACACTCCTTTCGGAACCCGGCGCGAATTCGTCTTGACACATTTGCAGACGACTGGTGTCTTACAGTGAACACTTTGTAATTATATTTAAAAATGAGAAATTAAATCACACTTAAAAACCGGGTTGTCACGCTCAATGAAGTGGTATGTAGTAGGAGGGATGGCGGGGAAGAGCAGCTAAGTGGATCTATAGATACTCAAGTAACGTCTCCTGCTGCAGGGTTTGTGTTAGTTCACTCACATTTTAGTTACTCTTACATTTAGAGCTGCAGCAATTAACGCTATATGCAACTAATTGAGTTCTTTAAATAATTAACAACCATTTTAGCAATTGTAAAGTACTTCAACACATTCATATACTGGGAGACGTACACATTTAAGGACCTTTAAGGAGATTTATTAACATTTATGGACATTGGTCATCCCACTCCTTATGAACCAATGTTTGTAATTATTGCAGTTTTTGTTTACGAACCGATTCTCTGATCTGTTTTTGGGGAATCAACAACTTTGTAAAATCCTTTCGAGACGACTGCTGTTCTGATTTAGGGCTATACAAAAATAAATTGAACTTATTTGTTGAGAGATGTGATTTTAACGGTCAAAGAGTTAGAAACATAAGGTGGAATTGTGTAAATTGTGAACATTGAATCGATTAATACCCTGAGATAAATTGATTTTCAATTTAGTCGGTATATAGACCTGACCATTTTACATGACATTTTGTAAAAGTACTGAATATTTTCTGTATCTAATAAAATGTCTGTATTTTTTTCATTTTTGTAACCAAGATTATTATTTTTCTGTCCAGATTGCAAGACAACAGCAGCAGCTTTTGCAGCAGCAGCACAAAATCAACCTCCTCCAACAGCAGATCCAGGTCAGTGACTGTGTTTCTGTAGACTGGGAACATTTCCCCTTTTTTTTATGATTACCACACACTTTCTCCCTAGTGTAATTAGTGTACACCTACTGTTACTAAGATCAATACAATTAAACTTTAAAGCACTCACCATTACCAACTTCTGTTCGCAACGGTTCTTCTAATCATTTCTTTAATTTCACGTCAATCTACCATTCAACACTCATCAAATGTTAATTACCTGTTGGTAATCGCACGGGTTTGAAATATGGAGGGGGAATAATTACCACGTCTTAATGAACAAAAAAGGGGGAAAAGTAACAAGAGCTAATGAGTAGTGTTAATGAGGAGGAGCTTGTAGGTGGGGGACATGAAAGAGGCTGGTAAATGCCTCTGAAACCCAGCAGTCCCATAAGGCTTACATAGCAACCTACTTACACTGTACCCTGCATGCTTTTCAATATTTGGCTCGTATTGTTGCTCTCTTAAGTTCTGTTATTAGTGTTGTTGATGCTACGCTGAGCCAAAATAAGACCACCCAGACAGGACATAGCTGGACGTGGTCTGGTTGTGCGCAGTATCACGGGAGCGGTCACTGGCAGTGGTCAAGGCTGAGGCTGGATGCCTGAGTGAAGCCCACGTTATCCTGTTGCTGTGCTCCGTGTCAGGCACATCCCTCTCCGCTGCCTCCTCTCGTTGTTCTTACTGACTACTCCCATTTCAGAGCTATTATTTTTGTCTTTCCCAACAAGCTCAACAATCCTACAAGAGTAGTGCAGTAGTCTCCTTCCTTCATAACTGATATAGATACTTTTACATTGATCATATTTCTAAGCTCAACCACTCTTCTTTACTTTTGTTCAGCAAAAACACTTACAGTGTGATTTTCTCTGTGTTAGTATTGGCTGTTGTGTAAAATGTGCTTAATCTGAAACAGATTTATTTAGCCTGTGCGTTTGTGTCTGTTATTGAGAGGAACACTAATCCTTATTTAGGGCCCTTCTGACCATCAAAGTCTATCTGTTTTGGCTGGAGGGA
Source organism: Pomatoschistus microps (assembly GCA_029875035.1). Classification (NCBI taxonomy): domain Eukaryota; kingdom Metazoa; phylum Chordata; class Actinopteri; order Gobiiformes; family Gobiidae; genus Pomatoschistus; species Pomatoschistus microps. The sequence continues at coordinate 8,005 of JAPMNZ010949611.1, read as the reverse complement.
GAAAAGCCCGGTTTAAGAGCCTGTGGCCTCATGCGAGGGAAGCTAACTGGTGATCTTACTGTGGACATCAGTGGTCACTGTCCAAACAGTAAAAGTCTGTAAAACTATTGGGGGTGGAACTTGAGACTGTTGTTGCCCTGTAATGACTTATGAGGTGTTCAAAAGAGAGGCTTCAAAAGAAAGGCTGTAGTTAAAATGTTTGCAAGCGGGAAATTGCAGTTTAATTAAGTTCTTCTATTGAGAGCTCGCCATCATTTATCCTTCCACATCACTTTCACAAGAAAGAGAGATTTACTCTTTGTCCTCCCGGATTACAATGTCACTTGTCTTAAGATAGCAGATGTTTTGATTGCAGTGGTAGGCGCTTATCAAAGCCTTAGGCTTTGTGTGTTTCTGCTCAGCTTGTTTGTTTTTATTTAGTCCATCTTAGAAATGGTGCTGGCACTTGTTAAATCCCTGGATGAGATTAGGTTTTGAGTAAATGTATTTGAAATTTTGACTTGTGAGTTTGTCACAGTTAAACATATTTATCAACCACAGTGGTTGGAAGCTTGTCTTTATTGAAACCTTTAGGTTATTCAGATCATAGCTGTGGTTTCTTAGAGGGGAACCCAGAGCCTTACAGTATCTTCACAGGAACCTCCACATGGAGACTCACATCAAGAGAATAAATATCGGCTGAAAGGTCACGGTGAACTTTATCTTCACAAACAGCTGGAGAATGCCGTGCTGCCAAGATGAAACAGAGGAGCAATTTTATTTGATTTTTATTATTACAATATGATAAAACAGTTCTTTATCGAGAGCTGTGGCATTGATGTGTCACCTCCGAGTACATAAAGAACCAAGTGGTGACGGATAACAACTTTCTGTGGAGGCCGTCGTTGAGCGCTGTTTTCTCAATGTTTGCTCTTCCTTGACACTTTTAATCTCATAAAGTGCAGCATTTCTATTTCTTTGTCTTCATCATGATATTCTTTTTTGTACAATAATATTTTTTCATTACATTTGTTACAGTTGCATTTTCTGTATCAACTAAAAATGCAAATACTGAGTGAAAATGAGATTGCTCCCAGTGGTAGTAGGCCAACTCTGTATCGTCTAAATTAAATATTCAACAAAAATGGCTTAAATTCATCCATGAATATTTGTGTACAAACTCTGATTTTATTTTCTAAGTAAAACCATAAACTGTAAAGAGACCCTCACATCCTAACCGCATGTTAAATATTTAAAACCGCCCGGCTGCGTTTAAACCAACAGAGCAGCGTGGTAATTGCACAAAGATAACTGGGCTAATTTGTGTGTTCTGTGATGCTTTTGTTGTTTCCCGGCACAAATGATTTTCACAGTATGAGCCTCTTATTAACGCGCTGGCAACAAAAAAAGCCTCAAAAAGTAGATATTGTTAAAGAGAATGTGTAAGTCCCCTAATTAGCGCAGCTTGATTGGAACTGTTAGCTGGATAATAAGAGAATAATAGAGGAGGGGATATTGTAATTGTAATGCATGCGCGTGTGTGTCTGTGTGTGTGTGTGTGTGTGTGTGTCTGAGGCGGTTGTGAATTGCCGCCAGCTCTGTCCCCGCGTGTGGAAGGCGCTGGAGCAGGATTATGTGGGGTATTACCAGCCCAGTCAGACGAGGCTTGGCTCCCACCCAGGCAGGCTCGGTCCATTTGAAAAGACTGTTAGCTGATGAAGATGTGCACATGCAAGACCGAAGATAAAGGGAAGCCATGACCTGACTCATTAGCCCCTGTGATTTAATATATTGACACTTGGATCATAATAATTTTGTTTAGTGGCCCTGATTGTTGGGAGGAGAGGGGGGTGCATTTAATTAGTTATGAAATAGGATTGCTTGTCAAGAGGCAAGGAAGAAACGCTGATGTTTAATAAAGTTGTGCATTAATAAAGAGGAGCAGACGCACTCTTTTAATGTTACGTAAAGATTCGTTATGGACACTACCTCGACTCCAGTGATCTGTGAGGTTCATTGAATTTAATATAATCCAGGCAAATATTGGTCCAGTAAAACACAGCTTAACAAGTTAAACGTGACTGTATTGTTAGATTTGGAAGGTGATTTTCTTTCAAATCTAAATTGAACACACTGATTTTTATTAGGCTTTTGGAGTTTGGCTTGATAAATTATAAAGTCAAATTTAAGAATTGTCCTCTGCCGTCACCAGTAAAGAATAAGACAACGTTTTGGTTTTTTTGTCCTGCTTCCTCCTTGCACTTTAGTTGTATTTCTAGTCAATCAAACATTGTTATCCAATTGTCCAAAGGATTTGAATGTTTTACTTCCCCCATACCCCTGCAGAGAGTGAGTGAACCCCAATAGCCCTAATAGTCCCTGTACACATGGTTAGGAAATACTCTCCTTTGCACAGTATTGATATGGCCACATTACTTAAACACAACTCGGCCTGTGGTCTGTTGTTGATTTAGTCTCTCCCTCCAACCTCCAATGTGTGTTTTCTCTGTTAATGTTCTCTGCAAACTGTTTTGTCTTTACACTTGCCTGGACGGCTGTCCTCCTCCGCGGTAGGCACTCTCAGAGGGAAACACAACCGCACTGTGCAGACGCATGTTTGCTTAGGCCACCCCTGGCCACGCAAAATATTCAGCTCCAGGCCAGAGCTCAATAAGGAGTGTTTTGTTATTACTATGAGAGAGAGTCAGGGCATTTCCCAGAGGAAAAACTCAATTCAAATCACAAATGTTATAATATTATTTTGATCCTAAAATAACTGAGTGAAATTAAATGAGTGAGTGTAGTCAGTGCAGTTGAACACAGCTGACATATGCCACTCAATCAAAGCATATTCTCACTTTGGTTTTCACAATGGTGATTTTAGAGCTGAATATAAGTACATACACATTTCAGGTTGTGGCTTTAACAATAAAAACACAAAAATGTCATGCTTGTTTGAACACTATAATTTCTTAAGCCAAACATGCCACAGTCTCTGCATCGGAATCACCCGTGTCCAATGTTCTTTGGTATCTGGCTCGCCCCCTGCATTAAAGCTCAGGCTTCACTTACCTCTGGTCCTCTCCAGTCAAGGCTCGTGTATGAGTGCTCTAATAGTGGAGCATTGTAGGTTTCTATTTTCATATACTCATCAGTCGTTGCTAATTTTATTCTTTCATTTAATTATATATTTCACATGTTAATTTGACCTTCTTGGCTTTCAATTCCAAGAAGTGTTTTCGAACATACATTAGTTTTACCCAGAAACTCCAGAGAAAGGAGCAGTGATGCTTGGAGGATTGGTTTGACGGTTTTAAGTGAGGCGGGTGAGAGGGCTGGACTGTCCCCCCTTTCAAGCTCCCGACTTAATATAGACATATTGGAGTGGCTCTTTTCCAAGGAGGCTTGTTTTACTGTGTAAGGAATTAGTGATACACAAAGTCTATTGGTTCGTCCTTAAGGAACAACCCAACTCCTGTGTCTACTTTTAAGTCTCAAAGCAGCCACACAAAACTATGACAATTTTTTTTTTTATATAATTACGACTTTGAATAGGGTACATTTTGTAACACACAAGCTATATATCATTTTATTTTGTTATTTTCCAATGATGGACTTACTTACTTACTAATCATTCTAAACTAAATGATATATATGCTGCGAAAAAGAAGAAAACTCAGACACTATCTGCACAAGGGCCTTTTTGTTTCTGACCTACACCTCTCCATTGTCCACGTCCTTCCGTCCTCTGCAGTAGACAGTCAGGTATAATACAGCTGGATACTTCAGTCTAGTTGGTGGTGTACAAAGACCTTCATTTAGCGCCACAAGTCTGAAGCATCAAAGTCTGCTTTAAATCTATTGATCTGCTCGTCTGATTACCATTAGCCACAGACAGATCCATACCACATCACACTGCTGTTGGATCAAAGTATAAGTGTGCCATAGGATGTGGTGCCGTCTGAATGTACCTTAGAGTAACTATTGACAAAAATGATAATGTTAGTGTCTTTATGTAATTGTGGGCTCCCTTCAAACGCAGTATGGCAGTGAGGAGTGTTGGTGTGGAGTTGTTGATACATTATATGACACTTTTGGGGCTCTCAAAATCAAATTCAATACAAGAAAAGAACAGAGATAAATGTTAGTTTTGGGGAGCGATTTGAAGTTTTGCAATGTGTCTGGAGTTTCTGCTGGAATGCGGGAGTGCGTTTGTTAAGACTAGTTTGTTATTAACTTGACAGGTGCTGTAGGGTAATTATAAATATAGTCTTTTTTTGTTTTTTCGTTCATTACCACCCACCTTCACCGTAAAACTGTCTGGTGGCATATACGATTTAGCTGTGTTCATTAAAAGGTGATTCCGGTTGCAGCAGTGTGGTGCTGCAGTGCAATGGAGTGAGGAAAAATAAGTGAAGTATCAGATCCTAGAGCAACAGCTGGAGCTTCCTCTCATGGTGTGAAACATAAAAAAAAAACATTTCTGTGAAAATGAAAGTTCTTACAACTAGACGTCTATAGTGTGGGATTCAAAAAATAAGGATCAGTCAAAGAGGATTCTTTTATGTAAATTGCCGACAATAACACAACGTTCTGGATGCTTCAGTTGCATGGATTTTGTTTGTAATTGTATCAGTAACAAGCAGCAGAGAGAGGTGAAACAGGTGTCAAGTAGCAATTCATGTGGATATTAGACATTAACTCTTTGTGGATGAAAAGAAGAGGCAGCTGTTCATTTTGTCTCTTGTGTAGGGACTGTATATTTGAATTGTATTTCAGGATGCAGTTTGTTACTTCAGTAGAAGAACCAGCAGGGGTCTTGAAACCCGCAGCACCAACAGAAGCGCAGCTCAGCCTTGACAACATCTTTTTATGATCTCTGTCTCTATGCCCCATTGATTATAGCACTTATTCTAGGCTATATTCCTATAGAGCAGTAAACACATGGACTTTTGAAGATTTGTCTCTTTAAGTGATATAATTGTTATACTTTAGGTACAATGTATTTAGTCCAGGATCGGTTCGCAAGTTAAACAGATTGCTGGCTTCATCAACTAGGCTTCATCAGGCCGTATGAATTGATGATACATGTTGTAAAGACGCCAAGATCCCCGGAAACCTCTGTTGGTGCGTGTGCTGTGGAGCAGGGGCCAGGGCCAAGTCTGTCTGACTGATCACTACAGATGCTCCTCTTCAAGTATTCTGAGTCAGATTCTTAGCGCTTGGTCTTGGGGGACAAACAATAGCACCTGTTCCTCATAAGATCGCCCATTCATGTATCTTTAATGAAGCCTGCGGGCAGATGGTGTGAAATGACATTATCCAGTACTTAGCAATGCTAAGACAAAGGCAGAGCAGTGCCAGCGCCACAATGCGGCTGTATTTACGAGAGGAAGGAAGGACTCTCACTCACATCTGCTCCACTTCACTTTCCAACTCAAGACTGGCCTGCACTAGAAACATCCTTGGCACTTAGCCTGTATTCAGCCACCTCAAGTTAACTTTTCATTCATGCAGAAAGCCTTACCTCTTCTTACTGAAAGTACTTTATTTGATACATTTCCCTTTACTTTTATTAGCTGAGGTTCATGGAAATGTATCTTTGTATTTTCAACTATCATGGACATCCGCAGAAAATGCAATCAATAATGGCCCACATTCTTTCAAGCAACCATTTTCCCTCTGAATGTGTTATTTGTCCTGATTAATTAAAACGTTATAATTAATGACACCACTTTATAAATCTGAAACCATTTAATTAAAATATCAATACACAATTACTGTAGGCTATGAAAAATATTTTGGACAATTTAATGCATTTTATTTATGTTTGTATAGATTAATAAAATCCAGCGAACAACGGTTTATCAACAAGGGACGCAGTAATATATACTTCAGTGACAGAAAGGCTGTAAAACCCATGCAAATATTTGTAGTGGTGTTTTGTTGCTAAATAATGACTATTCTTTACAGGCATATTTTTCTAACCGTGTTATTTAGTGCTGGTGCGTGGTACTTAAGATTAGCCACTCACTGCTGCGCCCTGTGACTGCCACATTCAGCTGCAGACTCCATCTGGTTTTACAGTCCAAATACAGAGACAGAGAAACGCTGTGTTCCCCTGTGTCCCCCGCCTGTCACTGGCCCTACCTCATGTTGTGACATTAATTATTGTGTTTTTCCATATGTTCCATACATGCAAGGCCAAAAGCGATCTTTCATCCTTTCAGCCGCAAACACAGAGCCCGAATCCCCAATAAACCATTAGTCTATTTAACATCATTTACTGCACATTTTTGAGCTTTCATTTTTGTCCTGAGATAAGCGCATTTTACAGATATATATTTTTCCTACACACTTTTTTCGTTTCTCATACAATGCACTTTCTGCACTTTTAGGCTCACTAAATGATGATATTTAGTTTCTGGTTGAGCTTTGCACCTCTTGACAGATCGATAATGGTGTTTGGAGTTCTTGATGTCAAAAACTGGGGTGCACCTGGTATGGGGAGTAGAAAGGGGGGGTTGGATGGTATAGCAGCCCTCAGCCAAGAGCATTGTGGGGCAGGAGCGGCTCTGCACAGGTTGATTTCATGCCCCAATGCAGCAGCAGTAATTGCACCCAGACCCTTTTTATTGCAAGTTGATTTTAAAGAGGAATGAATGAGGAGACATTCTGTAAAGTGTTTATTTTGGGGGATGACCTTTATTAACCCATTTTCCAGACTGGTTCCCTTGAGGTTTTCCTGGCCTGGTGCTGGATTAACCCTTGCGCGTCCTGCTCCTCATCATTGACTTTCAGGAAGCAGGCAATGACAGTATGATTGGCCAACGCAACATGTGTGCGAAAAGTACTTTTGAAAAAACGTGAGCCACTGTTGAACTCACGGCAGTGGCTTTGCGCCGATATTCCCAATAGGCTCCTAGTCAGCGACAGGCACGATGGTGAAGGTTAATCTGTGAGTGGAAGGGACAGAGAATGACATCAAAATGAAATACAGCGGGCAATAAGCACTCCCGCTTCATACTCTCATGCTGAAAATAGCTTGCGTAAATTACCACATTGTCTTTAGGCTTTATCACCGGTATAAATGATCTTTGCGATTATGTGAGCGCGTGAACTTTCCCCGAGGTGACTGTGCATGCATGTACATGATAATCGCTCCTGTTGCTGCACCTGTGTAATGCATTCAACAATCCTCTGCTGACATGTCCGATTGAGTTTAAGAGCCAGGACAAATGCCTTAGTAAGTACCGTACATCTCAATGGTAGCCAGATACGTATAACTCCTCTGTCCTGCCATGTCATTTAATTTAACCTAACTGCTACAATGTGTTTGTTGAGCCTTTGATGTCCCCAGGTAAAATTGTGGCCCAGATTAAGCTATTGTGTGCGCACACGAGGGCCGTCGCTAGCGCAGAGCTCCTGTCAACACGCGTTACACAGAGCTGTGATCTGGATTCCCCTGGAGATGCCTGTGTTTCTCTGTATCATACCAATGCTTAGGCCTCTCTCTGATCTCTGCTCCTATCTGTTCAGCAGGTCCAGGGTCACATGCCTCCGCTCATGATCCCCATTTTTCCACACGACCAGCGCACTCTGGCAGCCGCAGCCGCTGCCCAGCAAGGATTTCTCTTCCCCCCAGGAATGTCTTACAAGCCAGGTATGTTCTCAAACTCTACATGTACATTTGATTTTAGGTGGAGTATAACAAGCTGTGAAAAAGCTGATTAACAGTGGCATGCAGTGCTCTGTCTTTACTTATATCTGCAGACGAGACATGCAGGTCAACCATGTGCAATCTTAAGTGTAGGTAGGAATGTAAACAATAATTCAACATCAGTGCTTCTCAAACCTTTCAAATAAACGGCTAGCTATTACACAGGGCCTAAGTATCCCCCTTAACCCCCGCTTCCCCATGTCCAAAATTATTTAAAAAAAAAATCTCTATTGTATGTGTATGTATTATATTGTACATGTTCTGAAGGAGAATAAAGCCAAATAAGGGCAAACATGTGGAACAAAA
>JAPMNZ010949598.1:0-18170 GCA_029875035.1 Pomatoschistus microps | reverse complement strand
TTTACCCTAGTCTTTATGCCGAGTCGTACTCATTGTACACACAGCGGTCAAATATAACGGTAATTTATACACTAAACTGTTTTATTATAGGCCTGCAGCATGTTAAAAATGGTAATTTTAATGCGGTTTGTAATTTCTCACACTATGAAATAAGCCTTTTAGAATGAATATTAACAGACAACAACATAACATACACATTTCCAGTATAACTATTTAGCTATGGCTTTAAAAAAAACACCTGGCTTCTGTCAGTGCTGCTTAAAAAAATGTCCGAACAAACATGTCTTTTATGGTCTCAAATCTATGGTCTCAACCGTGAAAAAGGATTATTATTATGATTGCAGTACCATGCCAAAACTGCAGGTGTCAGTGCAGGCAGTGCTCCCGTATTAAGGACCGGAACCAGTCCTCACTCATATGGACATAACATCACAGGTTACTTTATGCCGTAGTAGTAAATCTTTGGATACTAAATCAGTAGATGTGCTTTATACATATTACCAAAGCACGTTGTCTGAAAACGACTACATTTAAGCAGCATGAACGCCCTGGTCGGGTATGGCGTGTCCTCAGGCTCGGACAGCGATGGAGAGGCGCCAGAAGAACATGACAGGATAAGGCAAGTCCTGTCCACCAGAACACCGCGTCTGGTTGTTGTTTTAGTAGTGATAGATGTTGATTTTGTTTATAATTCTGCTCACTGGTCCTTACATTATAAATTAACCAGATACTTTGCAGACACGACATAAAAACAGATTTTAAGTGATCAGACGTGCTCATGCATTGTGGTTAGCCGTGCTTCTAGGCTCAGAGCCTATGTTGCATTTTCATTCAAATGACATCCAATATATTTTACATGCGTCCTCAAAATAGGTCAATAGGTTCCCTTTTCTGAACAAAAAGGTTTACGTTAGATTTTTTTTGACAAGATTATGTATCGGTAAGACAGAGTTTGTACTGTTTCTGGCTAAACCCCAGCTGGTGAATTGAATCAGTCAACAATTCAGTGCTTAGATGCTACATGTGTCACTTTTGACACTTCCAACACTTTTGCTACTTCTGGTATTATCTTTTGTTTTCTTTAAACAGGTCAAGTCAGGAGGTGTGTCCAGAACCTGTAAAGAGCAGGAACTTGCTTCTTGAGGCAGACTCTGGGTCTGAGTCCAGTGAGTCAGAGGAGCTAGAGGAAGAGCAGCGTGTTCTTCATCATGCACCCACACGGCGGACTCTGCCGAGCCCCACACTGTCCTCTGGGCTCACTAAACTGCCACCACCCTCCCTGCAGACCTGCTCGGACACCAGCGTGTTCACAAACCCCTTCAAGGCTCAGCAGGACCAGAAACTTAACGCCCTGCAAAAGCATGTGCCCCTGACAGAGCAGGCCCGACCCTCCCACATCGGGGGACGCCGCGTCTGTGTGTCCTACAGGAAGGAAGGCAGATGCAGATTTGGCATCAAGTGCAAGTACGCTCATGATAGTGACCTCCAAACCGCTCCCATGGACTCTGTTAAGACGAGTAAAGACACTCACCCCAGAGCCTGCGGGGCTCGTGGGCCACAGGGTTCGCAACATGACCCAGAGGATAAGCCAGAGGTGCATAAGGTAACAAAAAGGAAGGTTGGACTAAGTAACACATTAATTCCTCCAAAAAGGGCACTGAAGCAGTATGCCGTGCAAAGGGGAAAAGAGGGAAGCCATTTCTGAGTTGCATCCATCCCAACAATTGGTGTCAAGACCTTTTATTTACAACTTACAAATCAAGTCCTGTGTCCTTCCTACGAGTTACAAGTGTAGATCTACTATAGACCTGTTATTTTACTAAATGTTTTTATGAGGCAACAACACTTGTAGTTTACATAATTGTGCATCCAAGAGGTTCAAACTTTCACAATTGTGTAAAGTGCCTGTATAACATGTATGGTAATAACATCAGCACAGTGTATATTTTCCTATGTTAATCTTGCCTAATTTATTAAAAGTGTTTTATGTGTACAACCAGTTCATAATAATAGAAACCTTGAATGTGCCACATGATTGATTAGATAGAACATTTACTTGGGAAAGAATAGATAGATATCATACACTCATTTGTGTTAATGAGACCTACTGTACAAATACAACAACTTGCACATACTTTCCCTGATGCAGAAAATCTAAAAATCTACCAAAGGTATCTAAAGTAGAACAAACGGTACATGTTACTATACGAGTGCCTTTACACTTCTGAATGTTAAATACAGGGTTGAAGCAGTTCATTGTTGATTTAATTAGCTAGTATTTTCTGCTTGTGTGCACCATCCTTGCTTCACATCAGAGCTTACTTGTTGGTGTTCCCACACTACATTGTCCTCGGTCACCTCAGTCTGCTGGAGGCAGCTGCTGTTGGGAGTGGTGGAAGACATCACTGGATTTTCAAGAACAAAGCTTTCCCCATCAGGGGAGACAGAAATCTGTGACTGGGAAGAAGACACAAGAGTGGAGCTGGTGGTTTGCAGGTGCAGCTGGCTCACAGGCTGGAAGGTCATCTGTAGAATGTGTGGTTGTGGGGCGCTCTGCTGAGAGGGGAACAGAGACTGCTGCTGCTGCCGTGTTGCTGCACTTGGCGAAGGCTGCGGAGGGCCCTGCACAAACTGCACAGGTACCTGAAGCTGCAGGTGAGTTTGAGCTGGGGAAGGGGGGTCTATGGGAGACAGTGCAATAGTAACAGGCACCTGCATTGCATGTAGGCTCTGCTCCTGGCCTAGTACGACTACCTGATGACCCACTTGATGGGCCATGTGTTCTATGTGGCCTTCAGCTGTGGCTTCCCGACTGTCAGCCACTATTTGTCCCAGCTCTGTTGGTGTTGGAATTCCTTGTAGTTCCAGTAAAGAAGCTGGGGTTGTGATAATACCATCTGCATTGGCTGCGAGGGCCTCTGCTATTAGAACTTCTGGATGACTTTTAGCCTTGTGGGCCACAACACAGTCTTTCTTCTCAAACTTCTTACCACAAATAGAGCAAGAAAACTGGTAAGTTGCATCAGCGTCATGCTTTTTCATGTGCCAGTTTAGTGATGCTTTTTGCCGGCATGTAAAGCCACAGATCTCACACCTAGAAATGAAAGAGAAACAAATCCATTGTAAATAATTCTATACCAAACCAGATCCACGAACAAAATATATATATACATCACGTACTGGAGAGGTTTTTCTCCTGTGTGGATCATGCGATGCACTGCGAGATTGTGTGAGCTCTTGAACGCCCGTGCACAGTATTCACAGATGTAATCTCTCTGATCTGCAAATACAGTGTGTTGTTTATTGTGTTAATGTTTTCTTAAATTGTATTGTATAAATGACATACCAGTGTGGTGCTTAGCGTGACGCAGCAGCTGCTTTTGCAGTCTGAACAACCTTCCACATGATGGGTGTGGACATACGTACTTCTTCTTTAATAAATGCTGGTACTTAATATGATGCTACATGTAGATAAACAGACCAACTATAAGAATTTTATCCACTTAAAAAACACTGAATCCAAAAATGCAACTGTGAGACGCACCTGTAAGTAACGGGGATGTGCCAAGACTGTGCCACAGCCCTCCATCTCACAACGGACATACTGAACGGGAGGCTTTTTCCTAATGAGCATCACACAAACATGATCGTTACGGTCATACACTCTTAATTGCTAGGCATGTACTGTAGCATGTACCGTCGTTTTGGAAGGCGTGGAGTTTTGTCATCTTTTTTCCTTCTGCCTCTCCTGATGGACCAGGAAAAAATTATGGTAAATAATGAGAATTGTGTTGCAATTCCACTTTGAATGTAAGTACATACTTCCTTGAACCCCCTGCTTCCTCCACATTTTTTTCCTCAACTTTGACTTCATCATCCGCACTTTCTAAAATGTCTGTTCCCTCCTTTTTTATCTCCTTCTCTGCTTTGGGACATTTATCGGGTTCTTTGTCCTGCTTTTCCCTTTGTCTTGGAGGAAGCCGGCGCTTCGGCTTTGGGCATTCCCTGATCGAAAATATACTGTATTAAACATTTAAATGGTTTATTAAAACTTATTAAAATATGAAGACAATTTTAACTGCTCTGGTCTGACCTTTCTTCTTTTGGATCATAGCTCTGGTCGTTAAGGTCGTCTCTGAAGGGAACATCTTCCTCACTGCTGTCAGCTTCTTCATCTTCATTACTGGAGACAAAAAAAAAAAAGATCCTTCTCTTCTCTTTGATACCCATTGTCCAGTTACTTTTATTACCTGACATTTGTCAAATCCTCAAACTGTGGCTCTCTGTCTATTTCATCTTGGCTGACGTCACTACCTTCCTCCTCTTTCTTCTTACTGATTATTTTTATACAAACATGAGGGAAAAGGTAATTAACTTGTTGTAAAGAGTGACATTTTCCATGTGAAACATTTTCATGTAATCAAAAACATAAATATTTAAAGTACTTACACTTCAAACTTATTCACTTCATCCACTGTTGAGACAATTGCAAACAGATGATTATTAGTGACAGGACATACCTTTCTGTATGTGGAAAATCAAATGCACGCAATTCCACAAAAAAGGTTATAATAAACATCTTTCTTTGATCAACTCACCTACTGGTCCTTCTGTTGTGGGCTCAGTCTTGCATACAAGCTTGACATTAGATCCACGAATTGCCCGGCCAGGCTTGGCTCTGGTCTGAGTTGAAGGTTTCTGAGAAGGAAGAGCTATGAGAAGAAATTAGATATTTATTCAAAAGTTTATAAAAAAATACAATAGTGTTCACTGTTTGGGGGTTGGGCAAAGTAGATACTTATTAGGCTCCATCCCATCTCACTCATTACCCAACAGATAAGACACACACAACCACTCTTTCCCCTACATGTCTTTTTAGTACTTGTTGTTTACTCTGGCCATTTACATACAATACATACATGTTACAACTATGTAGCGTTGTCAAGATAATAAAATTACAAACTAGATTCTGATACTCAGAAATAGACTAGATACTTGATACCACTGTGATAGCAAGTGTAGTAAAACCTTGTGGTAAAGGTACTGAAAGATTTGCAGTCATTCTAAGATTCTCCCAATTTGTCCTGTTTGTTACTTTCTGAAACAAGTGTCTAGTTTAGATACAAATTTTAGTATAGATTAATAACTGATTTTTAATTCTCTCAACAACCTTTCTACGAACATAACTGAACTATTATTTATTACCTGGTGCATCTGTGAAGCTTTTCTGATCCTGTGACCTGCAGAATCAAAACAAGGTGAGAATCTCTCTTACATTGACAAAAACAATTAAATAACAGGTAGCCCATAACAAACAGGTAGCCTAAGTTACTCCTCCCATTAAAAGGGGACGAGCTTCTCCTGTCAGGACCATAAACCAAATATCTGCACATATGACAAGTTACGTCGTACTTTGGGTCTCTGTAAAACTTACTCTGAGGTTTGTGGCAGGTCACCAGTGAGTGCTACTTCTTGTGCAGATTCAGTCTGCTTCTTTCTCTTTCCATTTGAAACTTTGCGTCGCTTGAGTGCCGCAGTGTCCGTGCTCAACTCTTCATCATTTTCTTCTTCACTTTTCGCCTCTTTCAGCCAAGCAGGGACTGTCCTCGTAGACCGGTCACGAAGCACCCGTCCCCCGGCCGGGCTCAGAGTCAGCCCGTTCACATCTGCATCAGGAGCGGAGGGGTCTGTGAGTCTCAACCCTCCCCGCTGCCGAAGACCCCTGCGCGGTGTCGAGCTCTTACTGGGGTCCGGGGTCTGCACTGTGGCCTTGTCCTCCGCCGAGAATCCCCCTGTATTCACATCCTCTTGTCGCTCACTGGTCACTTCCATCACAGTGGACACTGTTCACTGAAGCAGAGCTTCACTACAGTCCCGCGGGTTTACGTGCACATTGAGAAGGCGTCTGTGTTGGTTTCAAGAGCGTTTTGATAGCCAAAGGCCTCCAACTGTGGTCATATTCTTCGAATGCATGATGTCTCGGCTATTTTGAGGACTACTTTGTTAATTTAAAATAAAAACTTTACTTAATTATCTATTCTGTTATAATCCAATATCGTTTTAAAGAAGCAGAGCCTATTTTGCCTTCTTAAAGCTATAGTAAACCTACTTATTTGTCCGGGCCTCGAGTGCGGCCATTTTGTGCGCTCTGTTACGTCTCCTTTAAGCCAAATATAAACCGGGGTTACGTTCTGAGCGGCACAGTGTCCCTGCAGATCTACAGCAGACTGGATACAGCCGCTGTAGTTTGAGCTAAAGCTAGCCGGCTAGTGTAGGTACTTTATACATCTACAATGGGCATCCGGGACGATCGGAAACGAGTGCCTTTTGCGGTGATTGTAGGCACTGTGTGAAATAGTGATCTAATGTATTTTGTTAAAAAAGACAACTATTATATTAATCTATATTAAAATAATAATTCTTATTTTCTATAGACACCTACACAGCCTTTGTATAATGGGTGATTTGGAGTATATCCACTAGATGGAGACATCCTCTTTTTTATGGGCTGAGTTACTTCAAATGAGTTCTGTGTTCAGTAAAGTGAGGAATATTCTGGCATTTCCCCAATGACGTTCTTTTAAAATAAAATATGTACATGTTGAATGGATTAAACCTATCCAAATATTTTTATGGTGTCTTTTTTGTGATCACAAATTTTACTGAACGATGACTTTGAGGCAAAATCCTTTGAATCTGAACATGTACAGAATATTCTGTATTTGTTTCAATTGGGAATGAAACAATGAACCAAATTGATTTGATTACACTTTAAATGCCTAACAAAAAACCAAAAACAATGTGAACCTGTTAAAACATTTCAACGTGTATCTATGTATGCACTGAACGTAATTCATGTTCTGCACAAACTCATTTCTCTTTATTTATTAAACATCATACTTTATGTATATATAATGCATTTAACGATGTTGTGTAAAAAAGTTAATCAAAGGTAGTATTTGATTATCGGTGCTCAAATATTGTCTGGTCCTTGTTGGCCTTTTCACATTCCATTTTATTCTCCAGCTTTGTCTGTGTGACACTTCAATCCAAAAACTCAAAGATGAGACAAAGACAGTTATGCTGAAAATGCTTTATTTATCTAAATATCTACAATATTACTATAAATACAATATTGCCAAACATGTTTTTGTTATCGATATTATTATAAATGTTACTGAATTTAATTTTGCATAAGTCTTGTGTAACGCAAACGTGTAAAGGAAAATTTGGCTTTAAGGCGCTTGCTTCAAAAGGTAACACGTTTGTTACACTAAGGCACCTGACTCAAGACATCGATACATGCAGACTGTAAAATCCTTTAGAGAGGGACACTAGTTTGCTTTTCTTCTTTCAAACAGGCACAGGCTTCATTGGCTCAAAAGACATACACATCAAAGTGAAGCTAGTTAAGCTTTAAAGGCCAAGGCACATTTTCAAAATGTGTCAAAAAAGAAAGGACTTGGTGTTCTCATTCAAGGACACCAAATCTAGTTGAAACATTAACAGAAATAAAGCTTAACAAAACAATAAAAGCTATTGGACACTTTGGCATTTCTTCTACATTGTCACTCTTGACTAAACTTAGACCACATGTAATAAATGAAAATAAATTGCAGTAATATATTAGAGCATCTCTTTGTCTTCACAACTCATGTAATGCATATAAATATATCCTAACCTTATCAAAGAACGTCATACAAAAACATGTCAATACGTTTTCTTATTCATTTTGTGGTAGTTTTCCAAAAGAAACTCCAACTGAATGCACCTTCAGCGCACATGGCAAACGTGCTGCTTCTCCGTTATCTTTAAAAGGCACCTTTGTGTTGTTTCTTTTTCAATCATCAGAAAAGCAGCTTGTGCTATAAAATAAAATGTACATTTAGAAAAATGGCTGTGTGTTAAAGTTTATGTCATACTGACATTAATGCAGTTAAATAAGCATTCAATGTAGGAGTGGCACTGAATAACCTTCTATAAATACATTTAAGTGCACCAAGATGAAGCACATGGGGCAGAAATTAACAGAAGTTCTGAGAATAGAAGATATAAAAGTACGGCCCAAGGCGCTGTGGGTAGAAATAATGCACTTGCAGGTGTCAGTTGAAATGGAGTGTAGTTTGTAGAGTGGTGCTATCCTCACAAACACCTATTTTTGTCAACATTTGTTCACCTTTAAAAAAGTCTAAAAAGACAATTGTAAAACACAACAATAACATAACGTTCAGTCTTAGTCTCCTGACAACAGTTTCTGAGGATGGAAAATCTCCATTTACTATGAGACTTGAAAACGTTCCCATTAATAATTCCTCATCAAATTTGTTTTGATATTATTAAGCTGGTGACAGACCAAATATTTTGAGATCATAAAACAAACAAAGTTAAAATACTTAACCTTCATTAAAAATAAAAAATAAACAATAGAAAGAAAAATGAACCAAAAAGTACCAAACACATTCTAAACAAACACCTTCAGCCAGTGTGGACGGTGAGAATTGGCTAACACAGTTAATACTCAAAAGAACATATACTAATAAATGATACATTGTCTCTCAATAGTCTTCAGTGTTATTGGTCCGCGTCAGTAGTTTGACAATTTACTTCCTGTGAATCCTGTTTTTGTTACATGGTTTTAAGACAAATTTACAGCACAATGTACTTTTAGCCAGTGTGCTCTAAGTTTTAAAAACATTTTCTTAATGTAAATACAAATACTTAAATATATTGTCTTTTCTTCATAAATACTTGTATGTACCTTCAGAGGTGTTGCTCCACCAACAAGCCTAAAAGTAGGATCTTTTGTTGATGTAAATGACTATAAAAGGAATAGTCAATTTTTTAACAGTGTAAAATTGTAGGTCAAAAACTGATGTCAACCTGAAATCATGTCACTGTCTTTTAGCCAAAAGCATTTCTGACATTTAAAAATTGAATTTAAGTTTTAATGTATCAGTTTGGACAGGAGCTTCTTGGCCATGAATGATGCATAGTTCAATATGTCTGATAAACATCATGAAGAGGCAACTGGAAGGCAGCGGCTGGGAAGGCCTGGGGCACGGCGTAACCCGCATATCCTCCGTACGCGGCAGCTGCCACTGCAGCGTTCTTCTGCAGCGCGGCCAGAGCAGCCGTGTTGGCATAGTTTGTGATGGGCACATACCCAGCTCCGTAGAGACTGCTGGCCGTTGGAATACGCTGCACATTGTGTGCCATGGCATACACAGGTGTGATTGGACGGCCCTGTGGAAAACAAGTTTTTAAAGTTTTGGTTGTATTATCTGAAATGAACATAGAAGGATGTGTTATGACATGCACCTGAAATGGCGGAGGGGTGGAGACAGAGGGCAGCACTGTGGCGGCTGCAGGAGTGCTGCTGTGCTCCGTGTGCTGCATCGTCAGAGGGTTGATCAGGTGCTCCACAGAGTGCACCTTTCCCTCCTCCATCAGTTTAGCTGCAGGGGCTGCGCTGAACACGGGGTACTGTCCACCAAGAGTTGGCAATGCCACTGGACAGAACAACCACCAATATTAGAATAACCAAAAAAATTGGTAAAAGCAGTTGTTCCCTCAAAAAGCCCCAAACGAAAGTCTACGTACCAGAGTAAAGGAGTTAAAAAGGTATGGGTTTAGAGAACATGCAGTTTGAGTGTGATTGTGATTAGTAATTGGGATTATGATGCTGTTAAACTGTGGATTAACCCAAAAGCCCCAACACGCGCACACACAAACACACTTGAAGAGGAGAACAGCACTATTGTTGTGCAGAAAAAGGTCTTCTGAGAGAAATACAGTTCCTCCACACATACTTCAACACCCAGGAAAGAGAGTTATGAAATCCACAATATACTGTCCGTTACATACACAAGCAATGGCTTTTTGAAGTTACACATGGATTGTTAAGTTCTGCCTCCATAGAATAAAATTGACACCAAACTTAATACATTAAAACATGATAAATACTTTTTGTAATTGAATTGGATTCATTTTGAGGACGTTCAGCAGGATCATTGTAACTGTCAGCATGCAAACAGCATCACTTTAATTAGAACTCAAAACAGAGAGGTAAGAAAAGGATAGTGTTAGTAGTAGTGATGTGCCAGGGTATGACTGAGAGCTATCTCACTGACTTGTGCCAGGCTTGATGCCAACTGGGTTGACAGAGGCTGCGAGCTCCAGAGTGGGCACCAGCTCATAGGGCTTTTCGGTCTGCTTGGTCTTGCCCTCATGGTAGCGGCTGTAGATGCCACGACCAGCAGAGTAACCCCCCAGGTATGAGCCCCGTGGTCCAGGGGTACGGTTACCTGATGTGGCACGCCCACGCCCTCGCACAGTACCTGCTTAAAATATGACAAGGGGGTGGGATTTAGGGCTTATTACTGAGGAAGTATACTGCACCCTTTCTCTTATCCCTAAATACAGTAGAACTATTAAAATACTACTGTAGCTGAGGCTATAATCTAATGGCTTTGGGGTTGTATTGAGTCTTGCATTTGGCCCGTTGTGTATATTGTCATTGAGTAACCCCACAGGTATTTCTGCATTGTCCCGGCATAGAATGGGAGGAGACAGCACAGCAGATAAGAATGGTGTTAGAAAATGTCTCATGTGGTAGAGAAGCTCATTGTTCATTGAAGATAATGAAAAAATAAGGATGTGAAAAATTACCATTGTTTTGTATCAGTGGGAATCCTTTAAAGAGAAAACAAAATGATTGTTCAAGATTTTCCAAGTACCCGTAGACCACATGTAATCACTTGTTAAAAGATGTGCATTCATTAGCATTAATTAGTCCATTATTACCTCATTTAGCAAAACTATGATTTACCATGAATTCAATATACTGCATTTGTATTTATAATAATCATTGATATACTCTACTGATAGGAAAGAGAAAAACAACTTAGAACTTACCTTTGACAAAGTAGTCCCTGTTAGGTCCAATCAGAGTGCTGTAGGGGTAGCCATAGTATGCCAGTGTGTAGGGGTCACACTGGTACACATAGCTCTGGGGGGCTGCCTCAGGGGTGGTAGATGCGCCCTTAGAAGCTTTCTGTCGTGAGTACTGCTCCTTATCCACCGGCTTTGCGAGTGTCACTTCAATGCATGACCCCTCCACCTCTGTGCCGTTAAGGTGATCCATCGCCAGGACGGCATCATCTCGTGAGGTAAAATGGACAAAAGCGTAGTCACGGATTTTTTTCACGCGCTCCACACACCCAGGATTCCACTGACTAAACACCTGGGAAGAGAGTCATGTTCAAATATAACCTTGAATGACAGTAGAAAGAGCAGTCAACAGGTATGTTACCTGTCTGATTATCTCCTCACTAGTCTCCATCATCAGATTCCTGACATAGAGAATCTTCACTGTCTCCATGACGTCCTCATCCACGTCAATCTCAGGCTCCGCCCAGTCCACTGCGATCTGATGGCCCCACAGCTGAATGCGTCCAGGCATCAGCTTTCTGCGAGCCATGGCTGCTGCCCGATGGGATTCGTATTCAACAAAGGCAAAGCCGCGGTTTTTCATCTTGTCTGCAGCACTAGCATAAACTATGACATCCAGAACACCCTCTGTCACCTTGGAGACCTCTTCCATTATCTCCTCGCGCTTTTTGGTCTTGGGTATACCGCCGATGAAAAGTCGGCAGTTGTCCACTGAGGAGCAGACGCCAAGTAGCCGTCCTGGCCTCACTTCATAGTTATTTAGCTCCCGTACAGCACGCTTGGCCTCATGTTTTTCTGTGTACATCACAAATGCATAGCCACGGTTTTTTCCATCAAAATCCATCATCAAACGCATCTCATATATGCGGCCTACAGACTCAAACACTGGAACTAACTCGTCTTCATAAACGTCTCGTGGAATCTTTCCCACAAAAATCTCACAACCTCGTTGTGGAGCGGGACCATTCCAGCCTGGAGGAGGGCCATATTTACGCTGTCCATTTTCTTGGACCATGTGGTATCCAGTGCGCTCCATCAGTGCTAACAAAGTGGCTTCGTTAGGTGCACCAGCAACACTTTCAGGAACATTCATCTGTCCTTGGAGCATGTTGTGAGATGTGCTCGAAGATTTGGAGGGTTTGGACAAGGCAGCGTTATTGCTCATGGCTGAAGCAGCAGCTGAATCTTCTGCAGTCATTCTGACAGAACCATCCGATTCTGGGCCTGGCAAAAAAATGTATAACATTAGAATCATATGACATATAAATACATTCATATAAGGAAAATAACTCAAGATCAAATTCATTAAATGGCAAAAGTAAAAATATGTTTCATTATTATTATTATTATTATATTATGATAGATTTGACTCACAACAGACAACTTTTAAGTCTATAGCAGCATTATGTTGTACAAACATATTTCCTTCGCTTTGAACATCTCGAAGCACTGTTTAATTCATTATCCGGAAATGGAAGAACTATGGCACCACTGAAAACTTACCAATACATGACCGTCGGGCTTTTAACTAAACTAATAATTCAAACAAGGAGAGCACTAATCAGAAATGCAACCATGTGCCCCAGGACGACCCTGGAGGAACTGCAGCTAACCTGCGGGAGTCTGTACCTGGGAAAATATTAGTCATTCACTAAACAAATCTCGCCTTTATAGAAAAGTGGCAAAAAGGAAGCCATAGTTGAAAGATTGTCTACAGTGAGTCCCCTGCTAAGAAGATGCAAAACTGACACTGAAGACCTGACAACTGCTGTTCCCAAATTGTCTCCATGTAATCTGGCAGAGCTTGAATTGTGTTGTATAGATGAATGTGCAAACCTTCGGTCTCCAGTTGTGAAAAGCTTGCAAAGTCATACTAGTCTAAGACCCACAAAGTATTCTTTCTTGTTGAATGAAAACTTAGTTTTTAAAACTGAATAATGTTTGAATCAGCTTTGTATATGTAGAAATCATGTGACACTTCTCTGATTAGCGACATAAAGAGATCATGTGACCTGAACGTAAATATCGAAATGCTGCCTCTATAAACCTCATTATCGGAGCATTTACAACCTTGTTTTGAAGTTTCTCAGATTCTGTGTTGACCTCTGACACCTATCAGCCACAAGGAAGGGTTGTAAACCCTGAAAACACTAGATCAAGGTTCACTTAAGACTTTGTCGTCCAGCCAATAAACATCTGCACAAGTATTGGTATAACTGGACCAAAGAGCACTGCTGTTTCCACAGACTGTCACAGGACACACACTTTGGTTATATAGTATAACAAATGTGTATTCACTAACCAAGACCAGGACAAAGGTAAACAATACAAAACTGAATGTCAGTGTCAAACACAGTGAAAGTTTAGTAAGTAATGGGAGTGCGTCACCAGATTGCAGGATGGAGATACTGTAGGTGAGACAGTTAACAAAGGTTAAACACTACAAAGCCCGGGTGTCATGGTAACGGTCACTCTCATTCAGCCTGACTCAATATCCCTCCTCACAAACACTCACAGCACAAACACCACCGTGCACTAAACTATGACTTCTGCCGATACAGGTTTCACCAAACTTGGTCTTACAATAAATATAGCAAACAACAATGAGAAGCGGCACAAAACAAACAAATCTGTTTAGGTCTGTTACACCTGTTCCTTATTGCAGTCGACAGTGGAAAATCCTCTATTGAAGAGAGCAAATATAATATCCTGCACATTATATAAATCAATTATATCATAACTGGCATTTATAATAATACGAGACAAGAAAGTTGTTTTGCATTTTGAGTTAGAATGACTCTTTATTTCTATGTAGCAGCCAGCTCAGCTCAGGTCATTCTTGTATTGTTTTTTCTTTTGACTGCATCTCTTATCAGTCTTATCTGGCAGCACTGATGACAAAGGGAGGACAATATTCACACTGGGAGTTTTGCCCTGCGATAACGAAGGGCTTTCTACTCCAGACCTTTAGGTTCCAGTGAGTTCAGACTCCAGCCTGACGCGGTCGACAGTATTGATGAGGACAGAGAAGCTACTATCTCTTGATTGAATCTCAACATGACACTGAGCTGAGTGAATGTGTGCATGTGTATGTTCAATAAAATTCAACATTTGGTTTAATGTCTAATGGAGTTGTTACAGTATGTGCGACTTGATCTTGAGTTTGGTAATAGGGTTTTGAGGAAAGAAAGTGTCAACTTACTTCAGCCAAATCCCTTCTCTTTGTAAAATAGTCAACCTTTGAAAAAATGTTTTGCTGTCGACGAAGGACAGAAGAAAAATTAAACTACAATTAACAAACCATAAAAAAGTCCCTGTGTCACAAAAAAATCACATCCTATTTTAAATATATCCTGTGTTGAAATAACATAGCATTTTGGATGGAGTTAGATTTAAAGCCAAGTAGTTAGGATGTTAGGAGGTTGTTGTCCCCATAAGAAATGTCAACCCAATCTCTGTGTGCTGTGAACAGAAGGAAACCTGAGGCTGCAGGTAGATGATTAACTTTGCCCTGCACAGCTTTTAAGTCACATCACACTGAGAGGATTAATGCAAAATGTATAAATGTAAAATGTTACAAAACAATAACATGCAGGGTGCAACAAGTAGGTCAATGGTTAAGACAACATGTGGAAGAATGGGTAACCAGGCAAATCCAAGGGTTAAAATGTGGCTGAGATGGCACATAACAGTGTTTATGATTGACAAGAGCACATGATTCTGTGTGTATTAACAGACACTTATGGGAGATGGAATTGTTTTACGAGCAGAGTAAAAGCTTCCGCAATATTTTTCTATATCTACACTTTATAAGGCCAAAGACTAATGCGTCAAAAAGATAAGCCATAGACAATTAAAATGTCCTATGTGATCAGAAAAAATACATACACAACTTACTACAAAATACAACTCACTAACTTATTTGTCACTTTTAGTTTTCTGCAGGTCATAGTTAAGTACAAAGGAGATCTGCTCTTTTATTTTACTAGGTTGGGTAATTTCTGAAAACAGCTTTTGTTTCAGATAAGATACACACCAATGTGACTAGGAAATAGTTACAAAACTAGTTTGACATCACCAGGAATAACAGATTTCAAGAGACCAAACTGCAGCACGCAACGGATCAGATAACAGCCAAAGCACAAGGAAGTGAGACTAAAGCTAAAGCCCTGGGAAACGTTTGTGTTCTGGCTGGTGGCGGAGAGGAAAGAGGAAGAGAAGCTTGGAGAGGTCAGGCAGGAGAATAGTTACCTCTGTTGCTCCACTCTGCTGCGCTGCCTGCTGCCTGCTGTGGGAGTGTGGGCCCACCTCCATGAGAGACAGGTACGGCCGGGCACAGAGCCGGCCCGGCCTCCTCCTCATTCACAGGAGGGCGGGCATTACACAGGTAGCTTTAGTGGGCCTCCCCCTTTCTGCAACTCCCACTGACTGAATATTGTTGAAGATTTGATACAAGCTATACAGCTGTTTTAATAATGATTTCCTCATTATGTGCAACTCACTAAGCTTTTGCCACAAGACAGCATTGCGATTAAAGAGAAGTTGTTATGTATGTAGTAAGGTCTTTGAATAATGTCCGCTTCTTACTGAGGTTTAAAAAGAAACTATTTGTCATGTCAGCGCATGAGGCCGATGTGGTTTTGAACAACATAAGAGTGTGCATTTACCTAGCAAGGCTCAACTTAAGCAAACATTACACACCTTTCTGGGCAGTCAAGAGTGCAGAAAGAAAGAAGCTATGTGAAGTACTTTTGTAAATCTAGTACCCAGGAAACAGTGCGGATGAGGTAAAAGGGCAGGAGTGTCTGAGTGTGTTCACAGACATATGTTCAGCTGCAATCAAAACTCATCGCACTTCTTGAGAACACCAAACCCACAGAGGAAAGGTAGTATGAGCAGCGAGCGAAATGTGAAATGAGAACACATTGAAATCTCAGGAACTATTTTATGACATATACGTTATTTGCTATGTAGCTGATGTAATGTTTAAAATGTGTATTGTTTCAAGCAGTGCCATGTGGTGTGGTTTATTGGTTTTGACAAATTTGTGTTTATCAATTAGATAGATATATATACTTCATTGCGCATAGGAGAAATTCATGTGTCCGACAGCAGAAAAGCCATCTATACAACCATCCATAAGTTAATTATTCTAAAAAGTTGTCAAAGTGCAGAAGTTAATAAGATCTTGTTTGACCAAATGGTGATGAGGACTATACTATCCACAAACAGAACAGACAACTAACCATTTACTCAACTTTTTCCATACATTCTCCTTTCTGCGACCTTGGTCCGTATACACTGGCCTAATAACTTTTACAAATGAAGCAGTAAGCCAACTCATCTTAATTAACTAAGATCGCATTGGCTGATTATTAGTTGGAAATGCGACCAACAGCGCAATTTGGGATTAATTCACAAAGAAGAAAACATGTCAAATCACCATACAGGTCTACTCAAGATTCAGATGAGCCCGTTCTGGTTCTCAGTGCTCTAAGGCCTAATCAAAGGTCAGTCATTTCAGGTCAATGGTTAACAGAGAAACCCAACTGCAGGGCAACAATAATCAAACAATATTTACTTAACCGTGTTTATTTATCTTCTCACAAGCCTCTAGATGCTGTAAAAATCAGCAGGTCAGGATTTAAGACTAAGAATGCACCAACATGATACTGGCGTCAGGTATCTGTGTCGATGGTGTACGTTGGATCAAGTATCGGTTCAGTCAATATCTCAGTATTTTATTGTGTATGTAATAAATGTCTTCACTCTCGGTTTAACTCTGAAAGTAGTTAAGTAGTTGCTATACAAATAGTTTAAAACACAATTGGATCGAGTCGCAATAAGTTGGCAAAAATGTGATTGGAGAAAAATGCTAAAGTATTGAGTTCTGACTCAAAAAACCTGTGTCAGTGCATCTCTTTTTAAGACAGGAACTTGGGACTGTTATGCTGCAAAGTCAGCCCTATATCCCCAGTAATGTGGGTAAGTCATCCTTACATCGCACTGCTATCTTTTGCTGATGAAGGAATTTAAACATTCCATGGCCAAACCCCTGAAAAGCAGTGATGACTGTAGTAAAGTTAATCAGATTTAATGAGGTTGCTTGTCACAGTGAGGGTCTGATAAGTCTGAAACTCAGCACAAAAGCAAACAATATCATGGAATAGGATTAAAAGCAAAGATAAAACTAGTTTTAATCAGTATCCGGAGTCTGTCATCGCTTTATATAAGTCAATGAGTAGCGTGTCACAAGATCACAAGTGCAGATGTTTATTTCTGTAGAGTGATATGACACGGAGAAGCGCACCGCAGTGTTCGGCCTCCTGCTGGTCTTCCTGGAAGCAACTCTTCCTCAAAACTACAGCTTTTCCCTCTGTCTCTTACTATTATATTTATACATAGATAGAGCAAAATAAAAAAACAATACCCACACAAAACCCTTTTTGAGTGATTAATCCGTTTGTTAGTTGAATCAAGAAACAATGTAAATGTTAGTGTTAATCTAGGTAATTTGAGCGTATGTTACATATCGTGTTCCTGTAACAATTTCTTCTCCATTTCCTTTAACTGTTGCACTTTTTTAGAACTTGCTATACCTGTCACCCTCATTCCTGAAGTTCACTCATGCTCAAAACGAAGCAGTGGGGAGGCGGTGGGCACGGAGGGGTCGCAGAGGACAGAGGAGGGGGTTCAGCTGAGAAAAGCCCAGATGGATCAGAGCACAAGAGGCTAATAACAGCACAAGAGGGGACCCTATGTTCCTGGTACCATCTCTTTGGGCCTCCCTCAGAGAAAGAAAGCAGAATGAGTTTGGACAATGTCAGTTCAGTACCGCTGGCTTTACAATGTCCTTCCACAAAGATAGGTCCACGTGTCAACTCAAAGCAAGAACTCAACAATAACATTTTAAACAAGATTAGGATAATGATGGTCATAACAAAAATATTCAACAATGAGTGTCTGTAGGACACATAACTTTAACTACTGAATGCATTTGTTCTCTCAAAGGGTTGGATGAAAATGTCAAATGCCACTGAGGCTGCACATTGCTACATGGCTAAACAATATCTTGTAATTTCTAATCAGAAGAGCCGGTTTAGCTCAAGCACTAGCTCAAAGGAGCTTAACTTGCCTCTGCAAACACATTCCTTAGGCTAATCAGCTAGCCTGTTCAAGGCCAAGGCAGACATTGTTTCACTGACGTTGCCGGCGTCACA
>JAPMNZ010949592.1:0-12665 GCA_029875035.1 Pomatoschistus microps | reverse complement strand
AATAAAGAAAATAAACCAAGTCTACAGACTCATTCCCAGAACTGAGATATACAGTATAGCATGTTGCACTGAACCAGAGCCACTGAAAATACTTAGCTTTTGTAAACTATTGAAGATTTGTCTCATTCCTCAAATGCCGCTTTTCCACAGCACCCGCACTACACGACACTACACACCCCGGCGCGTTACTTTTGCATTTCCACCAGCGTTGAAGCTCGGTATTGCGTTCTATTTTCGGACCGCCTCGGGAGCGGTTCCAATGGCGGCCGAAGCTACACCCATGACGTGACGCAAGGTTTTCAGTAACTTCGAAAGAGCAGAAACACCACAATCGTCTCGGAGTCCTCCATTGTTTGAGTGTGTAATGTTTTTCCTGGTTTTATGCGCGTGAGTCGAGCGTAAATGAGGTCATGGCAGCCGTGGTATGAAAAGCCCACCCACTTAAGGAGGCACTGTGGAAATGCACGCGTACTCGACCGGGACGTGTCGTGTTGTGGAGAGTGGTGTAGTGCCGACACTGTGGAAAAGCGGCAAAAGAGAGTAGTTCCCAGAGTAAGGTCAGACCTAGGTTGTGAGGCACTGAGCTGGGCGATGCAAAAACATCATCCTTTACAACATACATTTTCTGAAAATATGTCCAATACAAACGATAAACAAGCTTTTACTCTTCTTAATTTCATTTCACTGTGCATCGTTTTCTAAAAAATGTGAAACCCCTTACCAAAGAGCGTATCTTTCATTTTGTTTTTGTCATTGTGTTGTTTTTGAGTATTCACCACACAATTCTCCTCCAGGCTTACTGGCATTCGGCGTCAAAGAGTCAGCGATGGTGAATAAAGTGTTTACCTGCGTGAACGTCCTGGTCCTGCTGTTCATGGTGGTCTCTGGACTGGTCAAAGGCACTCTGAAGAACTGGCAAATAGATCCTGAACAAATACTCAGCACTAATTATACAAGTAACTCCAGCTTCAAGTAAGCATGCTCCTCCAATTGAATACCATTCTGTTTTCAATCCTTCCCAACCTTTTGCTATTTTTTCTTTTTGCTTTGTTTTCAGTTTAACCAATGACCTGCCGACTAAAGAACAGTTGGGAGTTGGTGGCTTCATGCCGTTTGGCTTCACTGGGGTCTTGTCAGGAGCGGCTACTTGCTTCTATGCCTTTGTGGGGTTCGACTGCATCGCTACCACAGGTCAGAGTAAAACAGTGTGCTCCAGTCTACCGCTGCAGTAGATTTCTCTCCTTACATTAGAACCACTGACTTGTGTGAGCCCTGGGGGTAGGGAGAGGTGTAACTGGATCTTTCAAACTTCTCATATCTAAAGCATGCCTAAACATCCAAGAGTATTACATAAGCGAGAAACGAGTAGAGTCATAAGTTTGGCCTAAATTTGTCACTGGTCATGACAAATGGTCCCTAGAGAGTTTTTTTGTTTTTTAATCAGCAGCACTCCACTCGGTAACCTACACTTGTGAATAACTTGTGCATGTAAAGAGGGGTATTCTATGATTGTTTCCAGCTTGAATTCTGGCTGAACCCCTGGAATTCACCTCCCCACTTTCCCTGCTCTCTGATTGGATAGCATGACACTCACTGTAAATTATTGCTTCAGTTTGAGTGGGGGGCAGATCTGTCACACCAACAAAAACAGCGCACAGTAATCATGTTGCGCATGTAGCTGGATGACATACATGCAGGTTGCGGTGCTTACAATAGTTTCCTTGCATATAGAGTACCTGTCATGAGTAATAAATAGGCGCGCAGAGCAAAGACAGAAACGCTTACACACTTCATCATCTCGGCGTAGTACAAGACAGGAGTGTTGGTCTAAGTGGAGCAGTTGCGTAATCGCCTGCAGCTGAATGGCTTTCGGAAAAATAAGCTCCTTGTCCAAACTGCTGCAAATACGGCGTGCAGAATGTTCCTCAAATGCATCTGCTTTTTGCAGAGCTATTGGAGGAATGCCAAAACACTTACTGATAATGTGGTAAGGAGCCCTGCTTAAGCCTTGTTAAACAGGCTCTAAAACTTTATGTCAGGCTTAAACTAAACATTAAAATAGTCTTTAAACCAGCTGAGTATTTAGAAGGATTTAGGGTGGCATTGTAGAATACTATTATATGTTATTATCTGGTTGCATATCATTCCAAAAAAATGGACACAATTTTTGCATAGACCTTTATGCACAGAGAAATGACATTGTTTTAAAACATCTTAGACTTAGTTTGTACAATGACTTTTGTGTGGCTGTGAGTGGTAGTGGAGGATCCGGTGGCAGCACCTGATTGGATTGGCAGTCTGGATCTTGTCAGCCTGCCCCAGGGCAGCAAATGAATAATACACAACATGTTATAGCAAATGTTGGATATATGTTTGTTAAAAGTACTAAACAAATGAAACTAAACACTTTTTCTTGTCGGTTCTTGGCTCTTAACAACAAGAATGTTTAAAAAGATAAATACTTACGTGTCATGCAAAGATTGTATTTTATTACAAAAAGCAGCAGTCCATGCAATAACACAGAAAGTGACTCTGCAGGTGAAGAGGTGAAGAATCCCCAGCGAGCCATCCCCATTGGCATTGTGGCATCTTTGCTGATCTGTTTTGTGGCGTACTTTGGGGTTTCCGCTGCTCTCACCATGATGATGCCATACTACCTGCTGGACAGCAACAGCCCTCTGCCTGTGGCCTTCAACTACGTGGGCTGGGGAGGGGCCAAGTACGCTGTTGCTGTGGGATCTCTTTGTGCTTTGTCCACAAGGTGAGTTTACACACAACTAGAACGACTTTCCCTCTGTTACTAACTTTCCGCTGAATGTGTGTACAATACTTAGCAAAAGTATGAAGTCAGTGAATTATTTTCTATTTACCCTTGAAGAACGTTTCACACTTTTGCTCAGTACTGTAGCAAACACTAATGACTGTATGTTTAACTAAAATGTGGACATATTTCCTACTTTGCCTCTACTTGCCTGGTAGGTGATATGTTTACCCTGCCTCGGGTGCTCTGGGCTCTGGGCTCTGGCTAAGAACTTTTCATGTGCATGGAGTTTATCGGCCCCAGCAACAATATCTTACTAACTTCAATCCTCACCTAAGGGCCAGGTGAGACTAAAATGCATGTACTATACAACAAAAACCTCTGCTTTGCATGTGCTGGACATAATTATTTCACAACACTAAACATACAAATCATACACTCATCAATGTCCCTGTCCCTGCTGTAAAAAGCACATCCACAGCATGATGCTACTGCAGGAAGCAGTAATAAAATGTACAATTTTGCTTTCACTGAAAAAAAAGCGTGCTGTTCATATATTTACAGAACGACTCACAAAACACCTATGAAACAATATTTGTACTGGTTCTTTTAGTCTAATCTTTGTGCCCAACCTCTTTCCTTCAGTCTTTTGGGTTCCATGTTCCCGCTGCCCCGTATAATCTTTGCCATGGCGCGGGACGGTCTGCTCTTCTCCTTCCTGGCCCGCGTCAGTGAGAGGAAAGCCCCCGTTACCTCCACTTTTGCTGCAGGAGTGATGTCTGGTAAGAATGCATGTCCTGCTGAAAGAGGAAGTCTGAACTGGGCACACTGAGAGGAAAGTTTAGGTTACAAAGGTTACAAATACAATGGCGCATGAAGATATAACCTTCATGCACCAAAGTCTATTTATGTCCATAACACTTGCAAAAGGAAGTCTCTCTTAAAATAGTTAGTGTTGGCTCCTCCGTGAGAGGAGCTGGACATGTAGTATGTGCTTGTAATTTGAATTAACCTCTTGTTTAACAGCGATCATGGCCTTCCTGTTCGACCTGAAGGACCTGGTGGATCTCATGTCCATAGGCACGCTGTTGGCCTACACTCTGGTGGCAGCCTGTGTACTGGTTCTTAGGTCAGTCTATATTACTGCTGGTGTTTTTTAAAGCTTAACTTTCTGCCAAAAATACTTAAATATTGATCTTCAAATCTTTTTTGCCCATACGCATTGCAACAGATCTATATATCATTTGTATATTGTCTGTCTCAGATATCAGCCTGAACAGCCCAGTTTGACCTATGAGATGGCCAATACTCATGAGGATATGGACTTAATAGATGGCATTAGCATCCCCAGCATGGGCATGCTGCCTGGAATGGAGGAGAGGCTCAGCTTCAGAACCGTCATGTTTCCAGAAAACCCTGAGCCGTCTGCACTGTCGGGGTACACTGTCAACATCAGTGCATCATTGTTAGGTAAAGGCTTTTGAATATTCACTCTTGTGCTATCCTCTGGTCAAAATGACCCGCCACAGATTGATAAAAGTAGAAGAATAATAACTAAATGAATTAGTGTCTAAAGGGGTCCAAGGGGCACGGCTACATAGGTTTTTACAAACGAACCAGGCCAAGTGGGCCGGATCGTCGCCACAAGGGTGTGAAAACGGCCCGCGGTCACAAGAACGTGTTTTCGCCCATAAGGGGCGAAACGGGCCAGAGCAACTGTGCTGTAGTACAACGTCCGGTCCAGCTGGTACAACACTCGGTCCGGGGGCTTATTTGAAAGGTTTAAAACATGTGACAATGCACAACGGAAGTCGTAATGTGACGCACAATATCACGTCCCCACCCCACCTCATCCCCCACCACCCGCCACACCAACCCCTCATCTGGGCTTTACAAAGCGTGCTCTAGCCCAAGTCTTCAAACGTGCCCAAGCCCACTTCCAGCAACCGTGCCCAAGCCCACTTGCCGAGGTCACATAGCACCTGGGCTTTCGGGTGCGCATGTGACCGCAGCCTAAGTGACCCAGGGCTGGTCAAGTTCATCATCAAAACAATTTGTTTTCTATAATGACTGTGGCAGGACAATTTGACCCAAGGATAGCACAAGGTAAGGACACATGCAGCCAACAGACTTCGCCTCGTCTGTTCATTAGTGTTATTTGCAGCTTTGAGCATGATTCTGTTGTTCTCTCAGGGGTTTTGATCCTGGTCTTCAGCATCCTGGCGGTACAGGGTGGCTTTGCTCTGTGGAACCTTGGTGTTCTCAGCCTCATCTTCATTGTATGCTTGCTGTTAGTATTTATCATCTGGAGGCAACCGGAGAGCAAGACCAAACTCTCATTCAAGGTTTGAGTCTATCTCTATCGGATTAAACCCTTTTTCTCGCAGTTCACTGTTTGATCATCTATCTGTTTTTTTTCCCGGTCAGGTCCCCCTTTTGCCTTTTATTCCAGTAATCAGCATGTTTGTTAATGTCTACTTGATGATGCAGTTGGATTCTGGAACCTGGATCCGGTTTTCTATCTGGATGGCTATTGGTAAGCATGCGTCATACTTTTTAGCAGATTTATAAATTAGAATTAACATGTATTTTTCTCTGTTGAAGGTATGGTGATTTACTTTGCCTATGGCATGCGACACAGTGCTGAAGCTGCATTGAACCGCTCTTCCTCCGATGCTGAGATGCATAGTTTAAAACCTGACCGTGAACTGGAATCGATGGCACGAGAAAAACAAGCTTTCCTTCACGATAGCACAGATGCTTTGGAAGAAGAGGATTGAGGATACAGAGGAAATAAGAGTTTAACTGGACTATACTTGGCCTGAGTTGTGATGGGACAGTACTATAATCAGTGTTATCAGGGTGTTTTCAAAAAAATATTCACTTTTTGAGGAGCTCTTGTTTGTGCCCATGTTGCAAACAATATCTGCCAGAGACTTTGAGTTACTTGTGTCTCTACTCTCTACGTTTGACATTGGGGACAAGTCTGTAGTTAAGGGAAAAGCAGTTTTCTGACTTATTTCATAATCTTCCTCACTTGACAGACAGGTACGTGAAGGGACATGTTGAATATGCCAAATCTTATGCAAGCCGTGTTAAAATGCTGCTTTCACTGCTCTGATCAATTGCACAATCTACTGCAACACTCCACAGCTGTCAGAGAGGGGTTGGGGTTACCCCGACCCCGGCTCAGGTCAGAACTGCAGTGAACTTTGCGTCCACTTGGCGAATCAATTTTTCAGAATTTTGATACGTTAAATGATTATATATATATAAGTACAATACATATGGTGAGTGTCTTACTGAGTAAAACACAGGGAACAAAGAATTGGAAGGTGTACATTTTTCACATGAGGAAATTGAACCAATCTGTTTAGACAGTGCAGTATTCTGCGTCTCTTTAGTCATGTGCTTCTGAAGACTGTATTATTTGTCCAGTCAATGTATTGGTCTGAGATAATTTTCCAACAAATTATTGGAAAACTCCTTTGGCTGCAGTTTATTGGTTTGAAAGGGGAAATACATTATTATAAGATGTAGCAACACTACAGTTCCAAACTGACAGCTGTCAGTTATGACCCACAATACAAAATGGAATGAAAATCCATCATGACATCGTCTAATTGAATCTTTTAGTGCGTTATTTGACCAAATATTCACCTATTTCTTTTTTTTTATTCTAAAAAAGAATATATTTTTAAATTTAATCTTGAAATCATATCATAAACACCAGCTCAGTGCATTATGGGCTTCCCCCACTGTTGTATAAAACACAATAATGTAATGTGAATAAGGGAATGTATCATACAAAACCTGTAGATAATGTTTATATTTCTTTGGGTAAATTATTTGTAAATTAGCAAGTGCCTCCTGCACATTGTCTGTTTGCTTATTTTGCCTCGCTGTATATGGACTTCTGCTTCCAGTGCCTCGCTTATGCTGTACATTGACTTTGATGGTGAGGATTTTCTTCTCAGGGAGAAAACGGCTTCCTTTGTTTTATAGAATACTTGTTTCAAAGTTACACGTGGTGTGAGAATTAAATAATAAGTTGTGGATTCTCACGAAAAAAACATGCTTTACTGTGAACCTGGGTGATTCATACGGTGTACTACGGTTGTCAGAGATTTATGTGTTTACATTTGGAATAAATATGGTGATATGTAGACTAAATATTTAAGTGATATGTGTTTTTTGCAACTGACACAATCCAATTATAACCCTACATTTGAGGAAGAGCACTCATATGAAGGTTATTTACAGAAAGAAGACTAATCAAAATCAAAAGTGTAGCCAAAATACATAGCAACTATTTATTCAACATAATAACCTTTTTACTTTTGAATGCGCTGGAAAACGGTAGCAAGTCCTTAGTCATATTATTATTGATTTTTTCTACCTGAGATGTTGCTGCAGTACAGTGTTCATGGTTTAACACTGGTACAGACCAGAGCAGAGAGGATTCATGGTTCAAACCAAGCAGATCAGGTTAAAATCCACTGGAGGAAGACAAACTTTTTGAAAAATGTGAATGAGGCATTTATTAGCTTTTTACTTTGGACAAGAGCAGAGAAAATAGTCGGACCACCAAGCAACTACTCCACCTTGTGACCTGCTACTGTGACCTGAAGGGCTGCTGATTATTACTATTTTTAATAATAATAATAATGCATCGGTTTTATATAGCGCTTTTTTAGACACTCAAAGACGCTTCACATGTGTCATTATTCATTCAGTCCATAGCTTTTTAGATGATCATTTTTACTTTTGCTGCGACTGGACACCTGAGTTTCTGTAGGAGTTTCCTATATGGAAATATTTTAACATAAAACCACAGGATTCCAAATTTCAATTAGCTTTGGAAATGTAATTACTCATCTCATGTATATTCTTAGTACTCATGACGTTTATTTCTATGGATGTTTTTATCTAATTATTTTTTGGGAGTTACTCTACCTTTTACTCATTTTACACCAGAGAATATCAAGTGCTAGTTACCTTAATAACACACTGTTTAATGGCAGAAGTTAGCATTTGCATTTTTTGCTGTGTACCAGTTGTAATCAACCCTTTTAAAACTTATTAAAAGTGAGAAAAGTCGGTAAAAATCTAATAAATTACGTCTGGTGAAAAACTAAACATTCCATGGAAATAGCTCAGACAAAAAATCCCATAGTTGTCCAGTAGAGGCCGCTGTGGCATTTCCGTTCTCACCTTGTGTCCAACACGCGTGGTGTTGGTGAGGGAGAGCAGAGCCAGGTGACGGTTGCAGCATCAGCACCACTCTTCCTCACCCTCCTCCTCCTCCTGCTTTTTCTCCTCCTTCTTCCTTCTTTCTCTCCTCGGTCTGTCCGCAGCATCTCTTCTCCAGCGCCACATTCACCACCAGGAGCAGAGCGTGGAGCCAGACCACAGACACACGCTGCATTCGACCGGGACACGCCACCTGTGCATCAGCGCCATAGGTACGATACAGTTTTACCTCAAACATGACACGTACTCTTCGCAAACTCACATAATGTTTGTCTTTTTTTTTTGTATTATTTGTATATGCGCATTATTCCCCGTGTTTTTCCCCTTCTCATGACTCGTTGTTGTTGTTGACGCTCACCACGTTGCTGCCAAGAATCAGTTGAGCATGTAAAGAAATGTGGCTATTTATGTAGTTGTTTATGTCTTTTTATTTGTTTGTTATTACGAGTTTGAATATCCCCCACTGATTCTATTGACCCAAGGCTGCAGGTGGAGATGATGTAAGAAGGCGCCCGTATACTGAGAGGAGGTTGCAGCGTGATTGATGGCGTGGGTCAGGTCTCAATGGGAAATGGTAATGATTTGGACATAGCTTATGTAGGCTTACACGTGAACCCTGCATGATCCACTGCGCTCAAAGGTGACCGATAAGACGATAAAACGCATCGTAAAGTTACAAGCATACTTTTGTAAACAGTGCCCTGCAATGTTTACTCGCTCCATAATGTTTTTGTGCAATTCATTACTCGGAATGTCTTGAAGATGCAGCCATTTTGTCTAAACTTGTTTGTCTGTTTGTTTTTACTCCTCTGAAATAGCACGGTTTTTTTCCCCCTTTACACACAAAGACCCATTAGTGGTTGTGACAGATACCTTCTGCTTCACCCTTCACACGGTTAAATGGACTGACACAAGCGCAGGGCTGGAAGATTGGGGATCAGAAATGTGTGATGAGAGGGCATGAAGGCTGTCTCCAGGACTGAGTGGTGTCTGGTGGCATTTGAAGTCCATGACATTGAGGTGGTTTCAAATCTCAAATAGTCTACGATGGTTCAATCAATACAGGAGAGAATAATTATGATGTTATTTTATAAATGTGCAAGATTACTAACCATGTCTGATAGATTTCCCTCATTGAATTTGCACCTTGAATTTGTCTTTATAGTGACAATTCTGAGAAAGTCTATGGGATTCTCAAACTTTGCATATGAAGTCCACTGATCTCCCCCACACCTAAATCCATCCAAGTATCATGCCAGGTCTACAGGTCTACACTAGGTCTTTATTTTACCTAATGTTAAAGCTATGTATTTCAAATGACTTCTAGACTATTGCATTTCTAATTGAGGAGTCTTCCAATCAAGGAAAGACAATACAAAGTAAAATTAATAATGAGTGTGTATTTAGAATGTTATAAGATTTGTTTTAATGCATATCAATATTTTTTCCAAATTTTGTAAAATTTGTTTGCAGCATGTGCCAAAGTAAAGTCCTAGTGTGTGACCTCCAGTTACTTACATTGGTAATACAAATAATTCTGATTCTTATTTTGAAAAAATAAAATAAAAATCTTGATCAGCTATAGTAAGCTTTCCACAAGTTTGAATCCTGCTCCTGACATAGGTTGAGCTTAGATTGACTGACCTGCAGGTTGGCAGGTGTGAAACCATCTCCCATTGGTGAATACTGCATGTGTCCTTGGGCAAGACATCACCTTGCCCCCAGTGTCTGCGTACACTAGTATATGAATGTATCGCTTATGGCTGAATGGTTCCTTGATGTGAAGTCCTTTTGAGTGCTTTGAAAGGTAGACAAGTTCTGCATAAATGTGACGATCTCTATGGAACTGCAGAAGAATCTGTGTGCAACTGGAGCTCACCATGTACTACACATGTTTGAGTAACACATAGAATAGAAAATGCATTTTTGCTGCTACTGTATTCCCAATAGTTGCTGATAACTACTCTCGTCAAAACAGTGCTTCCAAGTATAATATCGTGAAGCATTCTGTTGTTGTGGTTAGACAAACAGCCACTGTGTACACAATTGTAAATGAATGTGCTGAATGAATGAATTATACCAGTGAATGTTAAAATTTCTGGTCTCGTCCCATCCGTAACCCCAAATGATCTGGCAGACAAGTCCATTGAGTTAATCCCTGCATTGAAGTAAAGTTGACTCTGCACATGGGGATATTGTGGGGGTGTTGGCCTTGACTTGTGCTGCTGCTGCTGCTGCTGTAGGAGCTGCTGCTGATGCATGTGTGATTGATTCATTATATCTGACCCCTGCAAAGTCAGCGATCAATAAAGCTGCAAAATGACTGTGTAGAGCATGTGCAACCGTATTTGTGTGTGCGTGTGCGTGTGCGTGCGTGTATGTGTATTTGTGTGTGTGTTTTGGGGCAGGTGCGAGAGTTTGTCACAAAGCCCAAGAGTGTTCCACATGTGCATGACCTTCAAGTTGGTTCAGTAGGACGCGACCGATGCTGGAGCAGAGAAGGAAGGTGAAAAAGTGTGTCAGCTTGATCTAACACCAACTGCAGAGAGCGAAACAGAAGTCAAAAGTATGAGTAGGGTCTGACAAATACTCATCATTTGTCAGCTAATGTTCAGGCCTACAGCTGGTATTGCCAATTACAATTGTATTTTAATATACACACACATTTGATGTAAGACAAATGCATACAAATAACAAAGATCACAAATAAGAAATGTGAAATGCATTCAAAGAGTTGACCTAAATATTTTGTGCCATTGTGAGATAGGGGTGATGCCTTTGCAGAGACCTCAATAAGCATGATGATGATTGTTTTTTTAAGAGGGATGTTTTGACATGAATCCTGATGACAATTGCACATCATTCTCCCTATGATGGCCTGCATGTTTACGATGATTAAGGGCCACAAAGTGAATAATTGGGGTTGCTCATTGGGCTGGGGCTGGTGTGATCAGCGCTGATTAGAATGTATTAATAGACCAGTTCCTCTGGTTTTACTACCCCCGCGTGGGCCGGTACATATGTGAGAGAATAGAGTGGGAAAAAGTGCCATGGAAACACAGTCACGCTGTCGCCTTTGTCTGGAGGGTGGTAGCGAGGTGGAGCTGTAGCTCCGCCCACTTGCAGTCCAAGGAGGGGGAGTGTAATTGGCCAAGTGAATCCTGGTGAATATTGCTACGTTTTCAGTTGTCTAAAGAATACGTGAATCTGTCGCATGCTACTTTTGAAATACATACATTATACACAATACACATTTTGCTCTACTTCTTACCAGCCTAGAAATGGACACAAAGACTTTTATGTTTAGTTCAGTCACTTTTAGGCTTTGATGGACTAACTAAACATATCTGGCGACCATAATGTTTGTGAATTCTGTTTTTCCCAGAATGTGCATTGTAAATCCAAAACTTTATAACCACAAATTAGCTCAGTTACACAGTGTCTTAAGAAAAAGACTAAACTGGATTACGCTTTGGGCTGACAGCTGATTGACTAAGGGGGTGTTCACACTTCATTCAAAACCAGAATGTACTTTAAGTGAAAAAGGTTTAATCTGTGGATGTGAAACCAATGAACAAGCCATTTTTATGGTTTGACATGAATTACATTATTTATTTTTTCCCTCATTGGTTTGGACTGAAATGTGAATGAATCCTTAAATCCCCCTCATATTGAGACCAACTCTGATTATTGTTTTTTTTTTCATATTTTAGACATACAAGAAGCCATAGTGTTTCCTGGTACTAAATAAAAAGCACCAAGATTGGTCACTCGGTAAATATTTTTGTATGAAGCGGATTCAGTGCTTTTTTCCCTTTCCCTTTGTAGTCTCATTATCTAAGAATTGCTGTATAAAATTACACTAGTGAATTACAGCAGATTCTTGTCTTAAAATAGGTCTTGTTTGTGTATTCCAATTTGCATTACTCTGCATATTTGTTTTTATTACTAGACATCTGTGTGAGAACTACTGTACTGTACTGAACTGCACTCAACCCGCTCTAGTTTTCCCAGAAACTTGTCTGAAAAGGCGGTGGAAACTCCGATTATACCAGCGTTATTAATATTTAACGTATCTACACATTGTTCTCTCTTGTTCACAAAAATAGTAGCACCCAACTGACTGGGCGCACTTGTCATAT
Source organism: Pomatoschistus microps (assembly GCA_029875035.1). Classification (NCBI taxonomy): domain Eukaryota; kingdom Metazoa; phylum Chordata; class Actinopteri; order Gobiiformes; family Gobiidae; genus Pomatoschistus; species Pomatoschistus microps. The sequence continues at coordinate 509 of JAPMNZ010949592.1, read as the reverse complement.
CCCGAGGCAGCAGCACGTCTGTAAAAGCTTCTCCGTTAGATTCCCCGAAGGAGCACATCCCACATGCTCTCTTTGAACTTTATTCACTGTCATGGTTTGGCCTCAACATTTGCATAATATTTTTACTGGGCACTTGGGATGAATATTTTTATGTTTCTACCACTGCAAAAAATGACAAAAATAAGAAAAAAAATGCTTGTTTTATAGTAAATGTAATTTTTAATGTTTTAAAACTCGATTTCCCAATGGTGCGGTAATTTTTTTTTTAAAGATACAAGCAAAATCAAGCTGGGCATTTGGGATGAGAATTTTTTTGTTATTCTGCCGACACAAAAACAATATATGCAAAATACAGAAAATGCTATTTTGACCATAACTGAGCTTACATTTATCTTGAAACCACTTGTAAAATGTACTGTCTCAGACTTGATCATTTTTGCAGTGAGTTCACAAGATCATATTGTGTTCAGTATTTAGTGACCAGGCAAGGCAAGGCAAGTTTATTTGTA
>JAPMNZ010949584.1:0-24096 GCA_029875035.1 Pomatoschistus microps | reverse complement strand
TCATTCTGGTGATACGTGCTTGTCAAATGAGACCAGAGAGTTTGGTTCAAAAAGTGGAGGAAAAGTGGAAAAATCCTCCTGTGAACCTTTAAGTTAGGCCAAATATTTTGTCTTTTTATATATAACTATGAATCTTCACTTATATCTGTAACCCCACTGAGTCAAAAATACAAGAAAATAACTTTATTACATACTCATGGTTCAGATCAACGCAGACAAAAAACAAACAAACAATAAAAGCAGACAATAAACAACCTTTAAACTTTCAAGAGGCAGTCAAACCAATGTTTCCACAGCAGCGAGGTGTAACGTACTGCACTGTACAGTGTACAGTGTACACAACACTGAACACAGCACTGGACACAGCACTGGACACAACATTGGAGACAACATTGGACAACAAAACAATCACAACACTTTTTGAATCATTCAGGCGACGTATAAGCTCAATCATCAGATTTCCCAAGACAGCTCGCAAAGTGTTTACTCGATTTGACACAAAGAGTTCACTGGCTCTTGTCCATTGGGGCTTTTTAAATCAAATTCTCAGCGTATCACTGTTTGCAACTGTAAGTTTCTGAAAGCTAGACTTTTTATAATTCACCCACAATCTTAACTGTGCAGAGCAAGAGGAGAATTTCCGAGACAGAGTGTTCGACTGTGTATGTAACATTCGGCACTGACGTATATGTCCTCGTCATCGGTCAAACGGTCGGTTATGACGTGACTGAGATACTTGTCAGTATAACTTACAGTCAAGATGTTCCCCGAGAGCATAAAGTAAAATAGTAACATTTAGCTGACCCTCCGCCATGAAGTTAGTGCACCTTTGAGTTTGGAATACTTGCACTTCCTCAAAAATGGTCTCTTACGGCAGCAACGGAAGAATCTACCTTGACTGAGAGGTGTTTCCTCCATAATTCACCGGCAAATATGATTTATTCATCAGCAGAGTGGAGACAGAGGGGAGTCTGCTCTCCTCTTTTCTCCTCTTACAGACAGAGTCCCACTGCAGTTAAACTTGTGTCACAATGTCACAGATTTAGGTCAGAGACAGAGATATAGTACTGAGGGACTCCAGAGTAGAAATAAAACACACTATCAGTGGCACACAATCTCTGCCTTTGACTTTTCCATTTTGAGGTCGTTAAGATTATAGACTTTATATGGTTACAAAACTATTCATTCTTTCAAAGGTAATACAAGAGCCAATCCTATCACCTAAAACACGGGGAAAGTGGAGTCGAGTTCTCGTTCAATTTCCTGGTTTGTTGAAATACATTTACAGTATATGTTGCTATAATGTTGTTCATCTTGTCATCTGCCCATAGCAAAACTGATAGTTGACAGTTGGTGCGGATTAAAAATATAAATGGCTATGAAACCCGATGATTGCAATGGTTCACTTGAGCATTTTGTTTCCATAAAACCGAAGAGATGTTGTAGGCAGAGAGAAGAGCATCTGTTTGTTTATAGCAGGTTAATGAAGTCTTAATGAACGTAACTGCTTTAATCAGATTTCTTCACTCATGATACAATAAGCCTCGAAGGGTCAATTAGTAAAACCAGCTAATTTTAGGGAAATAAGATAATGATCTATTCTATAAACTAAATAGAATTTCAGCAATAAGTTTTCAGCATAGACATCTATATTGTTGGATTAATTAATTAGTTGATTAAAACATATGATATTTGATCTCAGTTTGACCGAAAGCTGAAGGGAACCTACTGGAGGAAATCATTTCATCATCTTCAGCACAGACGATTTTACTGACATGTATTTATTATATTAATCTATTTATAGACATTTATAAACACTTATTAGTAATCTGCTCCTTATGGACCAATACCAATGGGTTTTCTTTTTTATTTCTTGCGTTTGAACGGTTTGATTTTCTGATCTGTGTTGGCGTCCTTCGAGATAATACTGTTGTGATTTAGGGCTATACAATGACAAATGGAATTGAATTGAATTAAATTATCCGTAATAAAATTGATTACTTATTTACTGGATTAATTATTGGGCTTCATTGAGCTAGGTGATCAGCATTGTCCATCTATACACAGTCTATGATATAATATTGTCTACTATATGATGCTTGTAGACCAATACATTGCGACTCCTTATGTTTCCATAGTGAGTACATAGTGAGATGTTCTCTGTAAAGTCTGAATAAGTGCAAAGTAAATATGACAGGCATGCGATCACACTCCAGTCAGAATTTCACAGCAGCTATGGGAGCCTTTTCATGCATGGCACAAAAACATAAGCAGCATGCACGCTTCCACATCCTTTCAACCCACTGGTCAGGCGAGAAGATCCTGCTGGTCCTTTGAAAAGATCACATGAGGCCCATATGAGCATGTTTGAATACCGCTGACGTGTCTCCAGGTAATGTGATGTGACTTGAATTTAAATATTCTGCTGTAGATTGTAGCTGGATTACTGGGTATTAAATCAGGACATTTTATGCCAAAATAAGGAGTTTGAAAGCATTGAACAGTTGTTTCCCTCCTCATTGGCCCACTCAAAGTTGTGCTAGACTTGTAGGAGTTTTCTTGTTCCTTGCTCTCAAAACATTTGTTTTTTATGGTTTTCACATGGATATACTCTTTGGCCTCTGTCACATCTTTTTTGTGTGTTTTTTTTCTAAAACCACCCCTACTCAACCCTCCAACAGAAATATCCAACAGACTAAATGTGTTCTAATATGACATTTTCATCCCATTTATTATTCCATTTCTGGGTTGGGGAGTGGTAATCAGAGCTGAACCCAAGTCACACAGCAGCGTCACTGATCCTCCTGCAGGTTGTGGGTCCACGGGAAGATGGCTGCTGCTTTGACAAAGACACAGCCTTCGTGTTTCAGTGGGGGCTTCGGGCAATGTGGGTCAAGTGTCTTGAAGGGACACAATAACAGAAAACTTCAGTGGGAGCAGATGACATGAATCGTGGGGGGATCGAACCCATGGTCCAGAGACCAATGCTCTACTGAGCCACTATCGCCCACTGTTCTAATGTGAATTATCAAATAGTTCTGGCTATATTAATTTCTGCAAAAATAAAGTAATCCAGCTTCAAGGTAAATCAATACAGATTGTTTAGTTTTGGGGACAAATTTGACATTATGTCTTATGTGGTACATAACTTTCAAACCACAAAACATAGACTATTTGGTTCTATATAGTTTTCATATGCGTAGACAGAGAAGTGCAAAGGAGAGGACCGAGCCAATCAGCTCTCAACCCATAGCATCAAATAGTGGCTCTTACATGTATAAAGAAAAGATCAAATCGGTTCTAATAAAACAGACAGGATGTTGTGGTCTGATTGATCATATATCTTCTGATCAATCACAAGGTAATCCAGCTGTGGGGCAGAATACAGTAGTAGTCAGTAAAAGTACAAGACACAGTACTGTTATTTTTGCCTACAAAGAGGAGAAGAGGGGAGGATGTCCTAGCAGTGCCTTTGTGAATACTTCAAAGTCTCCTGTGAAGGAATACTAAATCAGGACAGAAAGCGTGTTTCAGCAGTAAATAGGATGTTACGCTAAATTTCCATCCTTCTGATCCACAGATGTATTTGAAGGTACAACTTGAAACCTTCAGGAAACATGGCATGTACAAATGCACTTTGTAGAGTGTGATCCGTTATGTACGCTGGAATTTCCTACACGGAATTATTATTATAGGATTGTGACAGACAACAGTGCAAAAGAGTAACTCATGATCTTAGACCAGATGCATTTTCAAAGACTGTAGAATAAGTACTTGACTCTCGATACCAATACTCGACACTGCTTGAGATGCTAAACAAAATGAGAAGGTAATGAGATGTCAAATTTGGTATTGTTACTCAAAAATACTAGCTCTAGTACTCACTACTTGATACTTCCCAATTTTGACACTATAGCTTCATGTGCAAATACTTGGCTATAATTTTGTTGACTGTTAATTTTAGGTCTCTGTTGGACTTTACATCACTGCATGAGAAGTAGCTGTTGAATATATGATGTGTTGATATATTGTGAAAGTTTTGTGTTGGTTTTATAAGAAATGTACTGAATGTCATTGTGGGGTCAGGAACTTCACAAAACAGGAACTGGATGTCGTGGAAAAAACAGGCTGTTTGTAGACGGCATTCATTCATAGACAATGGACAAACAAATATATTTGCTCCCAGGCGCTAGTGGCTGTTATGAAAGGACTGATGGGTGCAACTCTTTACTTGCATATTTCAGATAACTAGAATTTATTTCTGTAGTTCTCCGGAAGTGTAAATTTATATATAGTGACATATGTCAAGTCTGTGGTCATTATGATATTGATGTTTGCGGCTTACAGTCCATTTTCAAAATACCTCTTCTCTCACTTTGCAAGTAATAAGTCTATCATGAAGTCACATTGTTGAACTGTACATGTTAGCATTTTGGTCATAGTGTAAATGTATTGTCATGTTTGAGTATTCCACATTTAACAGAACAAATAGTTGGGAATGATTTCAGCAGTTTAACTTTTGAGCTCAATTCTATAAAAAGAACAACTGGCTCAGAATTGTCTCTGGATGGTTCAGATCCAAGTTAAAATCTTGACAACTGCTGTTTTATACCGGGACAACAGAAAGTTAGAGCCTGCAGAAAAACACACCTTATTAATTATAATGATTTGACTGAGAACAGTTCAAGTTAACAGTAAACATGCTTAATTGTGTGAAGTGTATAAGACGTTCATGCTGATTTAGTGCATGTGTACTAGCATAATTACTTCAGTGTAATTATAAAGAGGTGCATTTATAGAACAATACAAAGCAGCGTCTAGTTTTGGTATATTTACTCGGCTCATGCACGTTGTTGGTCTTCCTATAACTTATATGTACATTTTCGTATCTTTCGTTGTAAATGCTTCAATATTATTTCATCGATATATCTCTATCTATATATAGTGTAGAGTTATATACATACAAAATATACAAGTGAAACTCTCTAATTCAAAATGAAATGTGAAACCAATTATGATGAGATCTTTTATTTAGGGTTTTTACAAGCTGTGAGCAATTATCAACATTACACATGAACAATATTCTAATTTTCCCAGTTTCATTTGCATTACTGATTTTATTTGCTGCGTTTAATTACACTGCTGTGTAACTTCAACACAAACAGGAGTAACTAGTGATACATTTGTTTACACCATCACTGGACCATAGTTTAATCAGAGAATACACTTTTGGATGTGCTTAAACATGTTGTTACATTTGGTCCCTACATAATGACTACTGTTGTTGTAAACTATATGTACCTATGTGATACACTGTAAAACTACTTAGATAAACTACTACTACTACTACTACTACTACTACTACTATACTCAAACTTATTTCACTAACGTCTACGATTTTTTATAAAGTTTTCATTTGATGAGCTTGATTGATGCCACTTCAAACAATCTCTGAAAACTAATGAAGATACATGAGACCTTTCTGGACCGTGTAGCACAGACTCTCACTGTGGATATCAAAAGTGGACTTAATGACAACAGCGCTGAAGAGATGCTACGTTTTCATTCACATGTTGTAACTCTATTAGCAGGAGTCTGTAGGGACAGGACGAAAGGCCAGAGCTGAGTGACTTTAGTGTGGCATAAATCATGTTTGGTGTTTTGCCATCACAAAAGTAGAGCTCGTTATTCACATGCGGCACACAAAGGATGAGAAAACATTTACTCAGAGGACACATAATGGCTCATTGAGCACAGCTATAACCCTTCCTAAGCTGCAGGAGAGAGGGCTTTGGAACCTAAAACTGGCTATTTTCTCCATAATACTGTATGTTGATATGTAAATCATGTGCTGAATATTTATTATTACATGTACACAAGCATATGCTGCTCATTAAATTCATGTTTATTTTTGATGATGAGCTGATATGTAAATTATTTTGGCAGAAAATATAAATACCGTCAGGAAAGGCTTAATTCATGTCATATTGAATGCATTTTATTTTCATATTATGAAATCGGCTGCTGCCTTGCTGTCAAAGGTAGGATTAGAAACCAAAGTATTCAACATATATAGTGTTTTTTATCAACTCAATTATATTCGTCAAGGCAACTCAAATTCAAATCAAAACTGTCTGTGCGCATGTAGGCCAGGCAGATGTTTTGTAAGTTTTAAATGCACTGATCGTGTTTACTGAGTGAGAAGAGCGACTGGCCGCTATCACTGCCAGAAAGCCCTTGAGCAAGACGCCTTGAAGTGACCACTAACTGGGTCATGGCCCACAGTGCTGCACTCTTTCTAGTGAGTTCTATCATGCAATGGGAAATAATATAGAAATTAGTATAGTAATTTCCATTGCAATACAATATTATGCAGCTCTGTGTGAAAAGTAAAGCCAAAAAGGAAATATCCTCCTGTGTCTGCGGTTTAGGGCTAGGACAAAGTTAAATTGATGTCAGAGCCGACAGAGCAAAGATGGCTTTTATGGACTGCTGTATATCCTCAAATGGTCTTTTATATGTAATTTCTCAAAACACTGGTTTTCTGCAATGACCGATCTCTAAAAGGTTTGGAGGTCACAAAAGTAATGGACTAATGAATAATGGACACATTATTGTCTCTGGTTGTTTGGATAAATGTTGAACTGTGTAATGCAGCTGTGAGTAGAGGCCCATTTCCCCAGAAAGACCAAAAGATGACATTATCTTATTTTATCACATTCTGTAACCACCACTGCTACCGTTGGCCTGTTTACTCATGTTATGTTTTGCCATAAACTTTCTTTACTTTTTGCAAGGTAAAGAAAATTACAACAACCTAAAGATTAGAGCCATCACAGGTGCATAGGCACCCACCTGCACTGCACCTGTGCAGCTCTGTGCAGCCTGGCTAACAAAAGCTCTGCTCATATATAACTATAAAAATAGTCTGGAGTAGATGTCTTGTGAGTGGAGAGCAGTATATGGATGGATTGTGTGGGCGTGTGTCTGTGTCTGTGAAGAAGACATGTGAATATATTAACTGTATCTAATAAAATAGAGGTATTTGAAGTTCTTGTACTCAGCTGGCTATTTTGTGGGCATCGTTTAAACGATAGGGGAAAAGCAGAGTACCGAGAGGAAGCCTATGTAGACACAGGGAGAACATGCAAATTGCAAAAATCTCTGTATCAAGCTATTGTGGGAAAGAAGGCGCTGGGTCAAAGGCAAAGCTTTGGATAATGACCAAAAGGACAAAATTGCTGTCAAAAGGAGGAATTGAACCCAAGACCTTCTTGCCATGAAGCACTAGCGCTAACCTCCGCGCCACCATGCCGCCCAAATAGGGATGCTATTACAAAGCTCTGATTTATACATTTTTATTGTAAAGGGCAAGACTTTTGAAATCTGTATTCTCTCCAATCAAAATGATACAGCAGACTTCCTGTACCATCCTTGTCAGAAAAACAAGTGTAACTTTATTTTTCATCAGAGCTATGAGCGTGTTGTCACAGCTGTGTTTTCCCAGTGTAATAGCAGTCTGTTGGACAGAGTTTCACATTGGCTCACGGTGGCATGAATCCTAGAAATGATAGTTCTCTGTGAGAATTGAGAGCTTGAATAACTCTCTGCTCTCAGGAAAGATGTGTTTGTGACGTGTTTCAGTTATCACAGTATTGTCTACATACAAGAGAACATACATTCTCCCTCCATATCTAATATTTGAAAATATGCCATCCGCTGTCAAAATGAATCATGCTCACAGCTCCTTCCTCTCAATGAATTCACATGAAGCTTCCTGTTGTGGCACACACTCAACATCTTTGAAATGCAGCATGATTTGTCTCAACATCTGGCTGTGGATCCATGATGGTGTTGGGGAAAAAACAACACATCCAATGCACAAAATGTCGCATTTTTCCATGTTGTTCAGTCCACAGAGGAACATGTTCATATTTATTTGGAGCTGTACACATGAGCTGTACAATTGATTTGTATTTCTGTTGGCTATGCTGTATACAATTATGATCCAAATCCTCTATATTATGAAAGGGGCATTAATACACACTCTACATGGTCTAGTAAAGCCATTACTATTTATCATTATTACTTAATTGTCAGAATCTAATCTTAAGCACTGATTACTGATGAGTTCCGCTGAGGTTTTGCTAGAAACTCACGTATGACTAGTTATTGTTGTATCTGGTTTTGTTTAAATATGTGTTGTGCTATTATTTTTGTTTGTTTGTGCATGAAACATGAACATGAAACACCAGCAATCAAAACAACACGGGCGGCACGGTGGCTGAGTGGCTAGCCTCTCGCCTCTCAGCAAGGAGGTCCTGGGTTCGAATCCAGGTCGGACCAGGGCCTTTCTGAGTGGAGTTTGCATGTTCTCCTCGTGTCTGCGTAGGTTTCCTCCGGGTACTCCGGTTTCCCCTACCACTAAAAATATGTACAATCGTTCTGGCATGTGGAGTTAGGGACAAATGCCCAAAAAATAACAATTTGAGGCTCTAGTTAGAGTGAAAAGGCAGTATATAAATTTACATTACATTACAACAATGTACCGAACCATCTTTTTAAATGTCTGTTGTGTGTACTTAGTGTCCACTTACGTTTATAAACTAGAAATGTTATGGTTTTAGGATTTTGAATGCATGCCTTTCTGTCCATTGTACACTTTTTTATCTTGTTTGCGCTATGAGTCAAAGCCAATTCCTAGTTTGTGACTTCCTGCTACTTACAATGGCAATAAAATAATACTGATTCTGTTTATATGTGTTATGTTGCCAATCGAGATTACACTTGGCTACTGACACATAATAGTTCGAAGTTGTTGGAAGTTGTTATCCATCCAACTCAATATAGGTTTTGCTTTTACATGGTAATAACGTCGAGAACCTCTTGAACAGATATTGTTACACAAAGATTGCACTATTTTTAGCAGTTTAGGCACATATGAAAATGACAGACAGCATTTATAGAAGAAAATTGCAAAAAAAAAAAAAAAGAATGAAAGCAAAGATCAATCGAATTTGGGAAAATGTCGCTTGATATGAGTGATCTTTAAAAGATTTGTCTATGGAGCAAGTCTCATTCATCTTGTCAAGCAGAAGAGTTTTGTTCCTCATTACAATCGAGACGTGTCTTTTTTTTCAAGTTATTTATGACCAGAAATAAGTAAGAAAAAACTAGTTAGTTCAAACGCTTGTATACATTTTTGCAATTAATCTTGTATTTCTACTTCAATATAGAGTTGTAGTATTCTAGCTTTATTGAACTATATTTTCTGAAATGTGTGGGTAATGTGTATGAGATTATGGCTTCATATATACGTACGCTTTTTCATATTGAAGTTTCTTGAAGTTGTTAATTTTTCTCCCAACAAACTCAGACTGTCTATTGAAAACACACTTTCTGACAAAATCTTGCATCCCAAATACTGAAATTTGTTTCTGATAGTAACAGAACATTCTGAATATGACTCTTATGTAGCTGGATTGTGTAAATAAACAATAATCATTCAGCCAACGTCAGCTCTGTCAAATGGGAACCAATATGGACATGACATACCTCACTATAAATCTCAGAACAGCTCAAATCCAGTCAAAAACGTTGTGAACCGTATGGACAATTCTGGTAAACTATTATTAAAAGGTTTGGGCACCCCTGCTCAACTCAGTCTCCTTAGTAACTACACCTTAAAGGTCAGGCGGGAAAATGAGAGATGGATGAAAAAACGCAGCTTCCTTTGGGCTCATTTTTAGTTCTGGTTGTGTGGGACTTTAAGAAGCTAAGAGCGGAGAGAACCAAGGGGAAGGTGACGGAGGGCCCTTCACGCCGCTCCACTCATCATAATGACAGGCAGAGGAGACAGAGATGGACTGGGACTATTCTCTGCCCAATAACAAACGCCAACTGAGTAAGCGTGTTCATTAATACTGCAGTGAGGAGAGCACTAAATCAATTTGTCTGATAAGCTCTGGCAGCTGTCCACATGTGGCTGCAGAAGGATATTTTACATGACAGTTTGCACATGAACAACTCCTAGCGGGATTCTCGAGTATGTACTTCATGAAATTTTAGTGCTGCAATTCCTCGTTGACTTCAGGCTTACAGAAACACAAGATTTAGTGAATTCAACACAGTGAAATCACGGTTATATTTGTAGTCATTTCTGGTACGGCTGAACAAATAATCTCACTCACATTTTGGGGGTTGCAATCTGAAGACAGCTGCCCTGGGGAACACTGAAAGAAACGAGGCTCCTCCGACCACCACCAACCATTCAAGCACAAACCGGACTTTTCGATGGACACGATGACAGTTTGGCACTTTACAGCTGCAGCTGCTCTTCTGTGGCACCTGGTGTTCCGAGAGGTCTCCCATCACAGGTCCTGCCTTGCTTAGCTTCAGAGGTCTGACAGGATCTGGCTTTCATATGCAGGTATGGCCACAACATCAGTTCAAACATTTGCATTTGCAGCCATAATCTCTGGTCTTTGACAGAATCCTACAATGTACTAGTTATGATTAAAATTGCAGTAATTTTTAACTTATATATATATAATGTAAATAATTGTGTTCAACTTAAATTCAAAACCATATTGACTTTACTTTGATTGAGTCCCACTCCAAGTTATAAGCATATCTCTTTTGAAGCTACAATCAACCTTTTTCCCCCAACCTTTGGATGTAAATTCTCCATATTTGTTCTTATATCAAAGCAGACAGCAATCAAAACAATATCTGATGTGTGCAATTTTATTTTAGAATAGCATGGCACCATTTTTGCAACCCATTTTTGTTAATGAATGCAATGCTTTCATTATGAAAACGACCCACATCTAAGGCCTGCCTCTAAGCCCAGTAAACAGGTTGCTTGTGAAAAAAAATAATATTCTTGCGTAATACAATATAATAATAGACATTACTGCAGCATACACAGGCCCCATAATAAGATCCATTTAGGACGAGCCAGGCTGCAGAAAATGACTCAAACAACAACAATCAGACGACATTGATCCAAAGAAAACAGTCCCATTCTTCGCCAGAGTATCCACATGATTTTTCATGTTTTCTGCATATTTTGAACTTTATTAAATACATAATGGCCCAGATTCAGGATGAGCATGCACCACCTGCTTCAAAGGCTCAGGGAGGTTCCAGCTGTACCTCCGTCTGCTGGCCCCATATGGCTCTCTCACAAAGGCATTTGGGCTTTTGCTTCCATATTTGTTCTCTTGAAAACCAAAGCCATAGGACACTGTGGAGTAATCACTTCGTAAGCATTCATGATGTTGCATGAGAAGAAGGAATTTGTTTGATACAAGGTACGATCTTAAGGTTTCATATCTATCTTAAGTAAGTTAACCTCTTCATTTCACGCATCCCGTCAGAAGCATCTCCAGATGGTGAGGCCTGGCTTGGGCAAGACTATTAGACCTTCTTACGGTGCCATTCTGCCACCAATTTCTCTCATCATTCAATGCTGCATGGCATTTTTTCAACTGAAAAGCTAATTCATGATAGGTGAGTTACCTGGAGAGAAAACACACAGGCAGAACATAATCTATATACATTTTCACTAATGAATGATAGGACACAATCCAACCTGAGCATGAAACCTTTGTCCTATACAGCAGCAGTGCAGCTGTGGGGAGCACTCTGACTTTATGGGATCATGGTTGGGGCTTTGACTGCTGGGGAGGCCTCAGGCATCCTGAGTGAAGTTTGCATATTATGCCTGGGGTTGGTTGGGTTTTCTTTGGGAACTTACATCACCCCCAAAGAATCCTGAAATATATTATATATACATGTAAAATAACCAGCACACATTCCAAACATGATCAATGATCTTTTCTAAAACTCCCTGGGGAAAGGGAAGGAAACATTTATTTCCAGAACCGCAACAGATTGCATAGTGAACAAGGCGCTGTCAGGATTGTTTATTTCTATACTATCACATAGCTTGTATTTTTTGAACTTCAAACACTTTGAAATTGCAATTTTTTTCTTATTCTGTGGCAGTGGTATAAATCTGAATGCTACAATTGCTGAGTCTGTATATATACACAACCATTTTTGCGGTGCCCATTTTGCAAAAGAAAATACTTGGCTTCACCATCATCTTTAACATTGGAGTCTTGCCCCCTGTTGACCGGTTGTTCCTTGAATCGCAGATCAGTCGATTAATGCCGAAGTGCTTTCTGAGGATGTTCTGAAGCAGACAAGCCCCCTTAGGCTGCCATTATCACAGGCAGGAGGTCAGGCGAGACCACTGAGAAGGAACATAGCTTGCGCCTATTGGGACTAAGGGGAAGAGAACAATGTTAAATAATATGTGTGATGGAACCGACTCTAAACAAAAAATGAAGTGCCTATACATTATAGGCCTGGAGAGTGCTGTATGGGTAATTGCTTTGATGTCAGTTCTTGGTATGAGAAGAAAAAGCAGAAAATGCACAGTGTTTTGAAGCGGAAAGACTTCAATTTATATTTCTGTCAGAGAATGCCGCTTGAGATTGACATTAGTGTTACAAGAGGGGTTTAAAAGTTGTACAATGTAAAACGGAGTGCTGAAATAAAAGGTAGAGGAGGCTTTCATCGGAGTGTGAGCAAGCATAAACAGCCCATATTGATGTATGCAAAGTGTTATTCACCACTGAAGAAGCGACAAGATGTGAAATTGTCCTGATTATTTACATTTACAAAATGATTATTTCAACACTTCTGCACACAGAAAAACATGAATTATTATTTTGTATTAGATGATAGTTTATCTGCAAAAAGCCTCTCACAGAGTGATTGTTTATCCCAAAGTACTGAGAATTTCTTGGGCATGTTGAAACGTACAGGAAAATCACACATACATATTTGTTTGTAAAGTTGTATCGAATCAAATATTTATGCATATGTGCAACCCTGAATGTGTGGCTTGGAATGTGCTGACAGTAATACAACCACTCTAAACTCAAACTATAATGAAGTTTGATAATCATCCATCTATCCATCCATTTTCTTACGCTATATCTGTTGCTGAATTGCGAGTGCAGCACAGACGCTCAGAGTCCCCTATCCACAAACTCGTACTACAGCTCATCCGTGGGGACCCCAAGGCGTTCCCAGGCCAGCTGATAGTCCCTCCAATGTGTCCTACGTCTTCCTCAGGGTCTCCTCCTGGTGGGACATGCCACAGGGAGGCGTCCAGGAGGCATCCGGAACAGATGCCTGAGCCACCTCAACTGGTTCCCCTTGACGTGAAGGAGCAGCGGCTCTACCGAGTGTGACTGCGCTCTTCACCATATCTCTAAGGGAGCACCCAGCCACTCTGCGAGGGAAGATAATTTCGACCGATTGTGTATTCGTGATCCCGCAACACTGCACCAAGCCGCCTGTCAATCTCACGCTCCTTCCTTCCCTCACTCATAAATGCCAGAGGAACTTTAACTCCTTAACTTGCCTTCACCACCCATCCGGAAAGGACAAATCACCTTTTGAGCACCATGGCCTCAGATTTGAAGGTGCTGATTGTCATCCCATCCGCTTCACACTGGGTCCTGGTTTGTTGGAGCCAGCAGGAAACATTGTCGGTAAACAGCAGAGATGAAATATTGTAGTCCCCAAACCTCCAGCCCCTGGCTGTGCCTAAAAGTTCTGTGCATAAAGAAAGTGAACAGAACAGCTGACAAAGGGCAGCCTTGGCGGAGACCAACATGCACCGGGAACAGGTCTGACTTACTGCCGCTAATGCTAACACGGTTCTGGCGCCGGTCATACTGCGACTGGATGGCCTTCAGGAAAGGCCCCCCCAAAGGACACCCAGGGAAACATAGTTGAATGCCTTCTCCATATCAACAAAGCACATGTGGACAGGTTGGGGGAAATCGCATAATCTCTTGCGTATCCGATGAAGAGTATGTAGCTGGTCCAGTGTTCCGCGGCCGGGACAAAAAACACACTGCCTGTCCTGAATATGAGTTTCAACCATCGGACGAAGTCTCTTCTCTAGTATCTTGGAGTAGACCTTACAGGGGAGTGTGATCCCACAATAAATGAAACACACCCTTCTTGTAGAGAGGGATCAAATCGCACCGCCTCCTATAGTCGGGACGAATCTCATCTACTCCTTGGTGATTTCAGCCAGGAAGATCAAAGTACCCGCCCCAACATCCTCAGCCTCTGCCTTCGAGACGAAGAACTTGACGAGGATATTGAGGAGAACATAATCCTGGTAAAGCACCGCTTCCCCCTTCTGAGGGGAAACAACAAAGTTGATCATCAGCGTTTTGTGTCAGTCTTCACAGGGTTTTGCTGGTATTTTGGCCCATTCCTCCATGCTGATCTTCTCTAGAGCAGTGATGTTTTGGGGCTGTCGCTGGAAAACACGGACTTTCAACTCCCTCCAAAGATTATCCATAGGGTTGAGATCTGGAGACTGGATAGGCCACTCCAGGACCTTGAAATACTTCTTATGAAGCCACTCCTTCGTTGGCCAGGCGGCGTGTTTGGGATCATTGTCATGCTGAAAGACCCAGCCACGTTTTAATTTTTTTTCACTGCCAGTGATGGCCATCGGGCTTTAGCATATAGTTCATTGTGATCTTCGATGCCCTTGCTGATTGAAGGAGGTTTTAGTTCAAAATCTCATGATAAATGGCCCCATTCATTCTTTCCTTTACACAGATTAGTTGTCCTGGGCCGAAAAAAAGCAGAAAAAAAGAATGATGTTTCCACCCCAATGCTTCACAGTAAATATGATGTTCTTTGGATGCAACTCACTATCCGTTCTCCTACAAACACAGCAAGTTGAGTTTTTACCAAAAAGTTCTATTTCGGTTTGATCCGACCATGTGACATTCTCCCAATCTTCTGGATCAAATGTTCTCTAGCAAACTTCAGACGGGCCTGGACATGTACTGGCTGAAGCAGGAGACACGTCTTACACTGCAGGATGTGAGTCCCTGCCGGTGTAGTGTGTTACTGATGGTAACCTATGCTACTTTGTCCCAGGTCTCTGCAGGTCATTCACTAGGTCCCCACGTGTGGTTCTGGGATTTTTTCTCACCGTTCTTGTGATCATTTTGACCCCACGGGGTGGGATCTTGCGTGGAGCCCCAGATCAAGGGAGTTTTTCAGTGATCTTGTATGTCCTCCATTTTCTAGTAGTTAAATTAAATTAAATTCAATGTATTCTTGTATAGCCCCAAATCACAACAGTAGTCATCTCAGAGGACATAACAAAACCATTGAAATCGCCAACACAGATCAGAGAATCAAACACAAAAAATAGGGAGCACTGGTCCATAGGGAGGAGTTGATAAATGTCCGTAAATGTTGTAAAATGTTAGACTGGATCATCATCACGGTCCTTTTTTTTGACCCATCGGGGAGCCTTGGTTGAGACATGATTGAGACATTACGAGATTACGACTGCGTCAATCAAAATCAAGTTACGTGGCTTACATCATGTGCAGCGACAAAACGTGTCCTGCTGTTGCTAAGGCTTGTTAGCTGTTTGCTAAAGCTAAAGGTGTTTGGGGGCTTCAAACAAATAATACCTGCTTTAAAATTAAACGTGGGTAATCGCCACAACAGAAAATCCCGGAGGAGAAAAGTCAAATGTGCCAGAGGTGAGGCCGATTGATGGTGCAAAGACTGCGGCGGAGGCAACATCTGAGAGGGTAGTGGAGAACAGTGAGGACTAGCCACAAAATGCCCTCCACCTCTGCTAAGTGCCATTTCAGTGCTATGATGAGCTCTGAATCCTGATTGAAAGATTTCAAATAAATCATTTTCCTGCAGGTGGCAACTTAGGGCACGGTCACATAGGTTTTTACAAGCGAACTGGGCCAAGTGGCCCAGGTCATCGCAGCAGGGGTGTGAAGACGGCCCGCGGTCACATGAACATGTATTACAAACGTGCCAGGCTGTAGTACAATGCCCGGTCCAGCTGGTGGGGCTAATAATAACTTCACCGACTACCACGTTGTCCGAGTTGACTTTTCCGCTTCTCTTCCTGTTTACAATATGCTACTGTAGCTAACAGGCAACGCGTTGTTTGCATCAGAGCAATGTGAACAAGTGTGAGATATGTCTTTCCCCAAAATGCAGCGGTGGGACACGTGTGTGTTGTCTGTGTGCGGGCGCGCCGTGGACACGGGAGCGCGCCTCTATAGTAGGCAGCGACCGAAGCCGGAGGATATAAGTGTGTGTGTGTGTATTTGTTATGGCGAATAAATAAAGACTGATTCATGAATGTCTGAAGTGTTATTGCAATAGCACCACACTGAGAGCGAGGGTGTGTGTGAGTGCGCGCCACGGACACGAGTGCACACACACACACACACACACACACACAAACTTCAGCAACGAGCATAAGAGCGCTGAGAAATGAATGAATGAGAATGAAAATTGTGGAGCAAAGTGATTGGAGACAGGGAGGTTATAAGTGTGTGTTGGTGATTAAATAAAGACTGATTCTTGAATGTCTGGGTCAGGACAGAAGAGAGCTATACTTGTAGGAAACGATTTTCTTTGGCCCTGCAGCCACACACCCCCTGTGCCCCTCGACCACGGTCCGGGGCTTATATGAAAGGTTTAACACAAGCGGAGAATATCAGCATCCTGAACTCCCCACCACCCGCCACACTGACCCCCCTCATCCGTGCTGGGAAGTGGGCCCTGGCCGCAGTTTTTAAACAAGCCTGGGCTCGATTGCAGGAATCGAGCCTGGGCGCGATTGCCGGATCGAGTTTAAACAGGTGCCATTAATGCAAGTAACAAGTGGAGGACAGAGGAGCCTCTGAAAGAAGGAGTTACAAGTCTGTGAGAGAAATCTTGCATGTTTGTAGTTGACCAAATACCTATTTTTCACCATAGACAATGGGATTTGTTTAATTCTGTCTCTCATAGTTGAGGTATACCTGTGATTAAAGTTACATGCCGCCCTCATCATTGTCAGTGACAGTGGGAGAATACTTTTTTTTTTGCCACATTGTAACTCAATTTACTGCACAATTCACTGTATGAATGAAACTCTCTTCCTTGAAACACAAAGACTGTAGTTGCCATTTATAATCTCTTTATTACTAATGCCGGGAGGCGGTATAGACTGTGATAAGGACAGCTGCAGCGCTGCTCGGTCCAGGCCATAAACTGCTGATAACTGCTGATATATGTGATGAAATGTGTGCATTCAGGGTGTATTCAAAATGTAATATTTGATCTGAAAGGTTTTATTATTGCTTAGATTTGGGTTAAATGATAAAAGGAACCTTCTCGGTTATAGCTCAGCTGTTTGCAGTGTCAGCGTAATATTTGTAAAATATTGACACACTCTACGCCCTTGTAAACAGCAGCATCCACATCATGACAGTGTCTGTGGTGTGTTGCCCCTGTGAGTTAAATAAGCAAAGCAATTTGATTTCAATTGAATAGGACTTCTCTCTTATGAGCTTCCCACAATGATAACATTGTGCCCTGATATCTAAACACTGTGAAAAGTTTGTTAATAAACCGGCAATGAGAAATTAGAAGGGTTGTTATGTGGACAATCTTGTACAGGGTAGAGCTACCTAATGTTGGGCAAAGAGTAACATAACATTTAGATGAATGATGTGAATACAGTATCATATAGTACATCAAAACACTTCAAGAGATTGTTTTGTTGTCTTGTTTAACTTAGATACTTAAAATAATTAAGTAATTCGACTTGATATTTGCGACCACCAAGATTGTGACTGCAAATGTTGCCATTTCACAGATCTTATTTGTAATGGAAACCATTTGTAACGGTTTCCTTTATTGTTACTGCAGAGAAATTTGCCCTCTCTTGCTGGGCAACCAGAGGGTCTGTCAGGAGCAGTGATCACCATGGTTGGCTTGTTCAGACCAGCGCTGGAGGATGATTTAACCTATTATACATGTTTTTAGTGGTAGGGAAAACCAGAGCACTGGGAGACAATCTACCCAGAAGCATGGGGAACAAGCAAACACCACTCAGAAATGTCCCTTTCTCACGGGGATTCAAACCTAAGATACTCTTGCTGAGAAGCAAGAGTGCTAACCACTCAGCCAATAGGGCTGCCCAGTGGAACAGTTGTGTTATATATTTTTCCATTCCTTATGCTTTAAGCAAGTCAGGGAAATAGGAAAAAAATAACCTTTTAAATCAATATTATTCAGAAAAACTGGTGGCCATTATGACTGTCAATCTAAAACATCTCACCCAAGGGAGGATCCGCGTGCAAGTGACTTTTGGCAAAGTTATTCACTCTACGTCCTCAAGAAACTCTCCCAAGCTTTCCAAAACAAAAGCTGATTATGAGTTTACTCAAGCATGAGCCATTGCCGCCTGTAGTGCCCCATGCTTTGCTACTGTAGCTCCTTAATGCCCTGGTAATTTAAAAGTGCTAATTACACTAATTACTAATCTTCTGCATGGCTGAACATTGCACAAGAGGAGTGTATGATAAAAGGGAAGAAGCCGAGCTCACATAGTCCTTAGTGTTGAAGAATGGGAATATGTGATATCAAAACTAGCACTGTTTGTCCTCAGTCAAGTTGTAAATGCCGATATCAAGAATAGAGCAGAAATAAAAGTGAGAGGAAGTGTTGGCAGGCGGATCAGACGGGCCTGACCTCACAGGCGACGCTGGATAGCTGTAGGTAACAAAACTGCACCCAGAGTGGTCTCTCCAGTCTACCGATCTGAGTCACACATGCACTCCATATTATGTAAGACTTGAATTGAGATCAAAACAGTTGCAACGTTCCTTCTTCCTCCTCACCCTAACCACTGCTGATCATGTCTGCCGAACAAAGACTTCCAGCACAAAAACTGCCTAAACCGTAGTTAATCTTAGCCACAAAGCTGACAGATGGAGACACATTGCCGCGCGTGTGGTGTGTGGAACAGCGAGAGGGAGAGGGGTAGTGTCATTTTGATCGTGCTGCGATTCAAAGGAAGGAAATATTGGGCCAAAATTACTGAAATTCCTTTGTTTCTCAGGGCTGCATGCATTTCTTCTGCTCAGTAAATCTGGCAGTTGAGAGGTACAATTAAGGATTTATTTGGATGTTCCTGAAAAATTGATTGTGAGATGTTTTATACATTTGACCAAAACAAAATTATGATGTCTTTAAATCTAAAATAGAAAATAGCAGCAAGTTTCTGCTTTAGTGAAAAACAAAAAAATTCTCTAAAATGTTGCCAATGTGATAACATGTAAAATATAACTGCGCACAGACTTAGCAAATCAATTGTGAAAAAATATTGTGAAATGATGTCGCCAGCAGGATAATAAATAACTTATAGGGACACGAAATGTTACAGTTTTGCCTGAGAGGTCTCCTTGCCTCCATTCAATTACCTTTGTTGATAATACATTGGTTGCCTCCCACAGATCTTACCTGTAACCTGGTAGTGTAATCTGTACGGCAGAGTAAAAATATCTACATTTACAATTGTATTTCATTTCAAAAAGCCATACACACATATTTGAAAGAAGAAATTCATGTCTGGACAGGTCTTTGTAACATGATTCTTCTCCTAAACCAAAATTATCCGCATATTTGTATCCACACTTTTTGTTTTAGTCTAGAGTTGACAGATGGCATGTCCTATAAAGATGGATGGACTCATTTTGTGCTTTATTTCATTTGATAGTGGCTTAGCTGGTAGCCTAGCGGAAATAATGAATTTCACCATTAGCCACTGTGCACTGTTGTTGGCCCGGTAGATCCCCCAGGGCTCTGGTGAAGTGACTGCGGCAGTGTCCTCAAACCTCCAGGGACTTGAAACAAAAACATCTCATTTGGACCAAACTGGGACAGTCAGGGCTGCTTAATGGGAGATCATTACAAAATCACTTCTGCATTTTGTTTAACACTTTGGACAATATTTACTCTTAAATGATGGTTAAGCATAATAAGTATTATGAACTTTTAACAATGTTAAAACATCGTTCCCTCATCAAAAACAGTTATATTTAGATCCATCCACACTATTACCTGGAACTCATTTAATTCTGACTTTTCAGTCTAAAAAGCCCAGTTTCTATCCTGTAGTAGTATGATGTAAATGTGTATATATTTTAAACCAAGCATTAGGCTGATGAGTTACTCAAAATACATGATACTGATGAACAATGATGGTACTGATGGCGTGTCTGAAAACAGGAGAATGTGACTTTGTGTGAATCACCAGATTTCATTCACTGTTCAAATATATTTGCTTGACCTCATCTCTTGTCTTCCTCGTTCAAATTTTTCATTCAAAGCACTTTGGCTGAATATAAATTGTTAGAATGTGAAGATTTATGTGCCAAAATGAATTCTGAAAGTTGCGTGCTAAAAGAGGCTTTATATTTGGAACAATGAAAGCTGCTGTTTATCTACATATGTCATATGGTGAGGATTTTACATGTTTTGTGTTTATTTTTAGTTCCGTCTATTAATCCTCTTATGACCAGTGGACAGGGTTTGAAAAAGCACTGCATTATGACTGTACATTTTTTTTTAACCGATTTTTGTCATGATCATTAAATATTCAACACTTTTGATCAAATTATTACAGTTATAGATTTGTACATCTAGTGAGGTGTGAAATCACTTAGTGAGTGAGTCACATTAGTGGTTACTTTAAAGGACACTTAGCAAAATCCATTTTAGTTTTAACAAGTGCCGTCCATAAAAACGTTTAGCGCAAATTAACATTAACACTGTCCTTTATTCATTGCTCTTTAATTTGTGTGACCTACTTTACTTGGAGTTTATTTTTCTGCTGTGGCCATTGTTGTTAACTACATAAACCAAAAAACAGGAACCGGATATTATGTATCACCCTGTTTTGATCCCTTAGAAAGGGCAGTTGAAGGGGCTTTTTTGTTACCAATTATACATGTTATACGTCTGCTTATCGACAGCCTCGAATCGAGCATTAAAATGGTAATTCAAGGAACAAAAAAATAGATACAATTTTGCTATATACTTGTGATTAATCGTGAGTTAACAGTGACATTCATGCGATTAATCACGGTAGAAAAAAAATGTTGAACAGCACTGCCCCCTAGTTTTAACCAAGTTGCATTATTGTTTCCTCATCACCAATCCTTTTTTCCAAGGGCTCTTTTCACAAACTACACCACAACAAATCATGAGCAGGTCAAAAGTCAAAAAGTCAAAATATCAAAACAAAATCTCTCTTTACAGTTTTTGAGTAAAACAAACATTATTGTATCTCATTTAAAAAAAAAAAGATATTTACCTAAAAAATAATATATCAAACACACCTCCAAAGTTGTTCTAAGTATTTTTATACTTAAAACAAATTCTAAAACATGACATGTCAAAATAGATATTCTCAAGATCCCTAAACGAACCCACATTATGCATTACATTTGTTCTTCTACATAAATGCAGTCCTTTGTCAAAAAACCAGCGATGCAATAAAGTCATAAATATGAACACCAGTTATAAAATGTCACATTAAATATCAATAGCTTCGCACTTGTCGGATCTTGAGTGAATTGCAGTATCGCCCTGACAAGAAGCAACCACAACAGGCTCTTTAAATACTTTATGTGTCAAAGTAAAAGAGTGTCTGCATATGTGCTGTGATTAACAATATGCCGTTTCTCAAAATAGCCATCTCCTATGCCAGCGCTCGAGATGCGTCATTGCTTTTTTAAAGAGGTGAACTGGTGCTTGGTCCTCTTCAGACGCTGAAAATATCCTGGACTATCGCAAACCAAAGCAGAGATCTCATCAGTAAATAATGTATTCAGAGGCATGAATTATGGAGCAACACGAATGAGGATGGATTTGCGGTGAACATAGTTGTGTTGTGCGCAGTTATCCCCTGCTGAGCGTAAGAGTGGCTTGTCACGAACTGTTAGGAATTGCTATCATTTCTAACGTAGCAAAGTATTTACAGCGCATGAAAACCCGCACAGGGAGGCACAGAAAGTTGATCTGATGTGTGCTTGGTCTGTAGAGATGGTATTGTGAACGGTGAAGAAAGGCTTTCCTGCTATTCTATCTATATGTAAATAATTGTATATGAGGGGAGCATGTGAGAGCCCGACCCTGCAGAAGCTGAGCAGGGCAGAAGGTGCTAAAGTGGGGTGGCTGCAGCTGTAAAGTGCCAAACTATTGTTGTGTGTTTAGGCAAGACACTTCAACCAACATTGCCTACAGGGGTCTGGTGTGTGAGAGAATGATTTTGGTGGTGGTTGCCATCTGAAGAGTCGTTAAGTGTCCGTAAAACGCTATATAAGACCATTGTTTCACTATTATTATTGTTTTATCATGTATTATTGATTGTATCATGTGTGTGTTTGTTTGTTCATTTATTCATTTCAGGAATTTCATTTTGGGAAGTAATCTCTTGTCCACCATAGTTCCCAACAAAAAATAATTCAGTGTTAAACCAAAATAGTTGCCTGAAAGGGAGTAGACCGAGACTCAGACAGACTTTATTGATCCACAAGAAAAATTGTATTGTCACAGTATATCCTTGCATAGTATTCCACAAAAAATAACAATGAAAATAACAATAAAGTATACAACCTGAAAATAACAGCTCACATTGCTTTGTGCTGTCGCTGAGGCTCAAATCACAAATGATTCACAAATCTCAAAGACAGCAATTATTTAAGTTCTCTGCAAACGGAAAAATTGAAATTAAGATATGCAAAAAATGCTATCGTTAAAACATCTCTTGAATTTAGTATTTATTGAAGATTTGTCAAT
The DNA here is from genome assembly GCA_029875035.1 of Pomatoschistus microps. NCBI lineage: Eukaryota > Metazoa > Chordata > Actinopteri > Gobiiformes > Gobiidae > Pomatoschistus > Pomatoschistus microps. Next base: position 1,359 of record JAPMNZ010949584.1, on the reverse strand, counting down.
GGATGAAACAATTGTTTCTCTTGTTATAGGTATGAACAGGTATGATTCAAATTGAGACATCTAATCTAATTCATAATTTATAAAGGCCAAAACTGTTGTTTTGTAAAAGTCATATCTAATGTAAGTACAAATAAAGTTGTATTAATTCAATGGGTTGTTCACAATTTATGAAAACTTTTTTAATGAGCTGCAAACAGTTTCTTTATGAAGTGATGTTGTTTGGAGGCTTGAAGGCAACTAATGCAGATCTCGGTCATCAGGAGTTCATCTGACCCATGGCGTGACAGAAAACATTCACTTCAGCTCCTTTCTTGATCTGTCGCTGTCGACTGTCACTGGCCTCTGTTAAATCATGGTCCTGGTTGTTATGACGACGCAGACACATTCTGTTGGGTCCAAAGCTTCAGGTGCCGCTGTGTCGTCCAGAATCTGAGGGACTTTGGTCAGGACTAGAGAACCTTATGGAATTAATGAGTGCATTTATTTTGGACCAATTATAATACAATACATGCAAGGGGCAGAAGCAACATGCCTCTGGAAGTCTATTTTGACATAGTTTATATAAACACACACACACACACACACACACACGCACGCACGCACGCGCACGCACACACACACACACACCACAACAAAAAAAAAAACTGCGGCTGCTATCAAAATTCAAGGTCCATCCATTTTCTACCCCTTTGTCCATAATTGTGTGTGTGGGGGGCACCAGGCCCTCACTGATCATCCTGCAGCTGCTGAGTGTCTGGCCCAAGGACACAACATCAGCAGACATCAGTGGGGTCAGAGGAGAAGGTCTCTGGCTCGAACTCACAACCTCACAGTATAGCCTAATATAAAACTGTTCATGCTATGGAAGATATAGATATGAATTCTTGTCTTGATATAGAGACCTATATGGTCTATACATATCTAAATAAACCATGTCAGTCAAATAATTGTTGTGATATTTGACACAGTTATTACGGCCTTGTTTTCATGTGATGTGTTTTGTGTCCTGTAATTGCCCTTCAGCTTCAAGAGACTCAGATGGAGATCGATAACACTTCTATCTCTGAGTGTCACGCGTTAATGAGGCACAGAGCGAACAGTGAAAATGGCCAAAGGCTAAACTTAGATTTGTCAAAGAACATGCTGTTTCTTGCTTCTGTCAGTCTACCCCAGGGCAGCTGTGGCTACCATTGTAGAATACATGTATAGAGTGAATGAATAAATGCCAAGATAAATTATGCATTCATTAAATTCAAAATGTTCTCTTTGAGTGAGTGGATGCAAAATAATTTCCTCCAGCTAAATGCAGACAAAACCGAAATCATTGTCTTTGGTCCCCAGAAACAAAGAGAGGGTGTC
>JAPMNZ010949579.1:0-14758 GCA_029875035.1 Pomatoschistus microps | reverse complement strand
GAAAGAGAAAAAAAAGAAAAAGAGAGAAAGAGTAAAGGAGAAAAAGAGAGAGAGAAAGAAAGACGAGAGACAGAAAGAGAGTAAGTTTTGCATGTGGGTGTTGGAGGGGGGACCCAAAGGGAGGGGGTGGTAATGGGGATATAGGGAAATAAAAATTCAAAATTCAAAAACGTGATTGTGCTAGAACGTTCCGTAACATTAAATATGAAAAGTAAAATCCCATAAACATTTGATCACACACACACACAAAAAAAACCCATTAAAATCTCACTGCAGCTTTGACACCGTCCAACACGTCCATGAAGAGCTTGAGTTTGGTGGAATCCTCCGTCAGATGCATGACCTCGGACTGGAACGGGATTTGAAAGCAGCGTGAGTGCATTTTGTCGCCTGGGAGCGGAACGTCACACACTGAGCCGCGACCTACGTGAGAAGTGGCGAGGACCAGCAGCATCCTCCACGCCGCGATCAGCTTCTGGGCCTCGGCGAAGTAGACCACGCCCTCCTCCTCCACCTCCGCCACGTGGCACACCAGCGACTTCACGTAGTGCGACCAGTACTCGTAGCGGCGGTTGTTGGAGAATTTCTGCAGACTGTCCTTCAGAGACTTCTCCAACGAACCACTGGAAACATCAGACACGCCAAAACAAAAACGTAGATCGTTGATTCAAACTAGGTCGTGTTTCAAAAGACGTCTGAGCGTTTACCTCACGACGTAGTAGATCTCCAGGCCAAGGATTTTCATGACAAAAGCGCAGGTTTCGAGCACGCACGGCTGCAAACAGAAGGATTGAGGTTAAGATTAAGATTAAGATTAAGAGGTCTTTAGTTTGTCCCACAGTGAGGAAAGTTCAGTGTTGCATCAGCGGTTACAGAACAGTATGAACAATAACTTTATATCATATTTTTTGGATTATAAATTGCAGTTTGTGTCATAGTTTTGTCGGGGGTGCGATTTATACTCGGGAACTATTTATGCAAGAAACTATTATATTTTACATTTTGTATTATATTTACCGTAAAATATAAAATAAATGCTAAAGTTGTTAGAACGACTTCTACCGTGATATGTAGTGTTAACAAACCAGGCACGTTCTCAGTTCCTTGTTTACGTGTCATATAACGTATTGATTTTTTATTTTTATTTTTTTTTTAAATTGCCTTTTAAAAGATGAAATGTCTGTTCTTAGGGTTAAATCTTATTGAATACGTTTCCCCCATTTACTCTAGTGTGACTTATATACGTTTTTTTCCCCTTCTTCATTATGCATTTTTGGCTGATGCAACTTATACTCCAAAATAAACGGCACTACAACAAAATGATATCTCTAACTTTAGCGTAAATAAAGAAGCAAGTCTAAAATCTCTATCTTTAGCATAACAAAGAAACAAGTGTAAAACTAAAACGGGTCGTGTTAAGCAGATTGTATGTGAGTAAAAAAACAGAATACCTCTGCTGTGTCTGAAGGAGGAGGGAGGCTGCCAAACAACGGCGTGGACAAATTCTCCCAGAATTTTTCCCTGGAATGGCACAAAAATCAAGGATGAATCTAAAATCTGGAATGGCAGAAATGTCCACATCTGACATGAAGTAAAAATCCGAACTTGATTCTGAGAACAGAGATGGCGCTGTCTCGTCGGTCCTGCCACAGCGCGAGGAGGAACGCCAGAGCGGCTCTGTGCAGCAGCGGAGGACACCAGTATTTGCCCTGCTGCTTCGAGTCGATCAGGTCCAGCACCACGTGAAGACAGCTCCATTCCCCCAACAGGAACTCCTGCCACAACACGTCAAGATTAAGATTAAGATTAAGAGATCCATCATTTGCCTCACAGCGGGGAAAGTTCAGTGTTGCATCACCGGTTACATGACAGTAGGAATGAGGAGCACATGGCACAAGATCCACCAACAATATCTCTAAACTAAAAGAAAACGGCCGCTTTCAATTGTATTCTGGAGGTGATGCATTTAACTGAATACAAATAAGTAACATGGTGTTTTATGAAGTATACACTGCAAAAAGTGATGGGAAATAAGTCAAAAATTGCTTGAATTTGGCCAAATGCGTTTTAAATTTTAGTACATTCTGCCTTAAAACAAGATTTGCCAATGGGACAATGCAAAAGTATCTTGTTTTAAAAAATATACAAGAAATGTCTCCCTTGGAATGAGAAAATGAAGCAATAGTTCATGAAATAAGACTAAATGGCTTTGTCCCGTTGGCAAATCTTGTTCTAAAACAGTCAGAACGTTTTCAAATTAAGATAAAAACCACTCGATTCAATAAATTATAACCTCAGATTTAATCACTTTTTGCAGTGCAGCAGTTCAACCATAAACTGTAAATGTTAATATCATGAATCAGTTCAGCTCAATACAAAATCCTCACCTTTGACCCGTCGCTACTTTCTTTGACTTCTAAATTGAGGAAGAGTTCGATGAGGCCCGGCTGCGTTTCCACGGCGACCGTCAGGAACTCCAGGATCATGACTTTGATCCTCATGTCTTCGGTCTTGCTCTGCAGCCGCGTGAGGAAGGCGTCGCGGATCGCTGCGGCGTCGCTTCCCAAACAGGCGTACACGGACATTGGCGCCACCTGTGGGCAAGAGTGTGACCATGAAGCAGACGGTGGCAGCTTCGGTGTAGACCAGAGGGGTTAAACTCATTTTGGTTAGGAGCAATTTTTTTAAAACATAAGAGATGGGGCCAGAAGTGTAAAAGTGGTAAAAAAAAATAATTATTTATTTGGATATTATTTTCACAACTCATGTAAAAAAAAAGAAGATATGTATTGGAAGATGGATAGTTGTATAAAAAAATAAAATAAGTAACTATAATTTTTTATATGAAATTGTAAATATAAAAAACAAACACTGCTGCTAGATTTTACAGCTATGTTTGTATATTTGCATGTGTATATAGTGTAAGGGCAGAAGGCAACATAACAATGCACAAAAAGTTTCCATAAACTAAGGATGCAACATTTCTGCTAAAATTAATAAAATACATAAATAAATAATTACATTTTAGTTTTACATTTTAGAACATATTAAATTATATGGTTGTTTGAGGCCTGAGGTGGCTTTAAAATGAAGTATCACATGCCACAGTTGCCGCTTACCATCAACACAACTAAAGATGGTCTTTCGGGGCAGATTTGGACCAGGGGCCTGAGTTTGGCACCCCCGATATAGACCCCTGTTTAGTAAAGTCTGCTTCTCTTACCGTGGCGAGGCGTTTGAGCAGCTGGATGGCCAGTCGGGGCAGAGCCGGGTCGTGTTTGTGGTAAATGTACTTTGCTAAAACGACGACGAGGTTGTTGCTGTGGCCGCCGTGCTGCGTCAGAGCCTGCTCCAGCGGCGACGCCACGTCAGAGTGAGGTTTGAGGCGAATGACGTTGTTTGTGACAGAGAAGGCCAGTTTCACAGTTTGGATCAGGATTTGGCCTGGACCCTCAGAACCACCGCTGAACCAGAGGAAACATGTGTCACTTTTTTTTCTTTTTTTTTTAAAGGGAGAGACATTTACACTAACTTAAAGGTGATCTACCTGCTGGGTTGTGCGGCCAAGACCACGTCTATGGTGTCTACCCCGACTCCCATTATATTGACGATGGCTTGACCGGCTTCTGTGTTTGCCAGACTGTAGATGCACAAAGACTGTAGAGAAGGAGTGCTGAAAGAAGAGATATGAGTTAATCCATATTCAATTAAAAACAGCAATAACCATGAATCTATTTCTTATAAAATATTGTTCCTTTACATGTACATTCCATTGTCAAACTATGAATAACTCACCTCCCCTGACTCTCTCCTTCGGGGCTCAGGTTCAGAATGGCGTGTATTAGTTCCAATATCAGACAACCTGCAATCATTTCATTAGATAAAATACCAATTAATAACAATACTACACTAATATTGACAATACTAATATTATGAAAATACTAAAATACCAATTCTCTCGCGCACTCCGTAGGTGTTATAGCGCCACTTGTGGTAAGTCGGGAGCATTTCCTTCAACACCAACAGCACACAGGGCACCAGGCCGTTGTTCTGGGTGCTTCCGAGCTGACCCTAACAGAAAGTGCGGATGAATAAAACCAAACGCTCATGTTTCTAATCATTTTACAGATTGTTCCAACAAACCTTCACTAAAGTTGTAATAAGGCGAAGAAAGGCAATGGTCACAGGATACTCCCCTCTCGGCTGCTCAATCTGAACCAACAGGTTGCCGTAGTTACCAGCTTTCATGCCCTCAGCGCTGAAAAAGCGTTAAATGTTTTGCATTCTGACACGTTCACAGGTGAAGAAAGAACTTAAATGTTGAACTTTATACCTAATACATTGAGCCATGGCCGTCAGGGCGTTAGAAGAAAATGGCAAAAACCCGGTGTGCTGCAGACTTGACCACACCTGAAGAGTTACATTAAAGTTACATTAAAAATGAAAAGACAATAACCACAGCATGAGTGTTTGAACATTACCTTTCCAGGCATCCGTGCAGCCAGAACAGAAAGGCAGTTTACACACGAGGCAATCACATCGACTGGAGGACTGATGACTGACGTCAGTCTGTCAGGAGCAGAAGCCACACTCTGAGTTTCATTCATGTTAAAGTTGTGTTTTATCTTTAGAAGTTAAATCCTTACCTCTGTAGAAGCATGTAGATGCGAGACGTGAGAGGGAGAAGACAGTCTGACACAGACCAGTCAGTGCTGATGATCTTATGGACTAGATCCAGGATGGGCTTCACACGAGTACAATGAGCAAGAACATCTGAAAGATGCAGAAACTCTATCAAAGTATATGATACTATGGGTAATGTATTATAAACGTGTGACAAACAAACTCTCACCTGCAGTGGAAACCACGTGCAGCAGCAGCTCCACTTCACACGTGAACAGAGTCCAGGCGCTGTAGGAGTAATCCCAGCGCACCACGAAGTCCTGCTCCGGCCCCATCAGCACCTGCCCCAGCACGCCTTGGGGCAGCCACAGGTTTGTCTGCCCAGAGCCTGAGGCCACAACCATCACAGGTCAAAGGTCGCACCTTCACCATAAACTCACATTAAAACCATACACACCGAGAGGATAGAGGAGTTTGGGCGTCGTTCTCTTCCACAGCGTTTCGTCGTCCTTGGAGATGATGTCGTTTGGTTTTTGTTTGTGAATTTCTGTGTAGAATGACATCTTATCTAAAAAGTTGTAAACCTGTAGGAGAAAATGAAATCTAGTATAATGAACAAGTAGTGAACAGCAGCTTTACAGCGACTTCAGGAGACAAACAAACACGACAGAAACAAACCTTTTTGACTGTGGTCTTGTTTGAAAGCAGCGCGGTGAGCAGTTGCAACAAAGGCGCAATTTTTTGAGGAAACATTCCAACGGCACTGTCCAGAATCACCCCCAATCCCATGTTAGGTTTCTGAAAATAGAAGTTCAATAAGTCAGAAAGTTGTGAAGGAAAACACACCTGCATAATAACATTCTAATGGACTACAGCAGCAGCCCATTACGACTCTTTCCATTCTTTATATATTAATAGTATGTTATGTTCATGAATACATGTTTATTTCTCACCATTTCCCAGAAGATCTCTGCCAGACTGGGAGCGGACAGGACCTCGCAGGCGGCATCGATGAGGTGAGAACCAGACGACCCTCTTTCCGCCTGTAAAAAGAGTTCAAATAGTTGAACTGACAATAAAGTGAAAATGATGTCTGTATCCAAACATGGCCTGTATCTGCTGTACCTGCAGACTGTCCTCTTCAAAGGAGGTCACCACGAAGGACAGGAGGCCGTAGATGCACATCTTTGCTGTGCTCGCCGTGCACTGGAACAAACACAAATAGTTGACCGTCTCTGTTAAACTAAGAAGTGAACCACAATAATAATAATGGGTTCAACACCATCATTCAGACTCGAACTAATATGAGCTCACGTCTCTACCATCTATAGATCCGCTTGGACTGACTGTAAAACATTGTAATCTTTAGTTCCGTTTAGCTGTGCATACAAATGAGGGATTTTATATCTATAATTTTGTCTTTCTTTTTAATGTACAGTGATTATGATTTAAATAACTGTGATTGTTACTATATTGTTACTAAATTCTTTTGTTCAGCACTTTGAGTTGCCTTGTGAATGATTTGTGCTATACAAATAAACTTGCTATGCTTTATTTATACAGAGAATGTTTACAGACCAAGGTCACCCAAAGCTTTTTACAACGTCAGAGTTCATTGTGATGCATCGTCTTGTATTCCAATTTCTTTTTTTTCTTATGGACCAATTCAATTTGAGTCTGAAATCAAGATGAATAATACCGGGTGGTAATAATAAAAGCTATATTTCATTACGTTGTTTCCTGAAGCTCCAAGACTTTTCAGCATAGTAGAGAGGTACTGAAACACTCCCAGCTGCAAGGCGGTGTTTCCAATTCTTCTGATGACAGGACTGGTCTCCTCGGGCCTCAGGGTGTGCCTCAGGAGGACCCAGGCGAGCAGGACCGGGCCGTGGTGGTGGATGTCTCCAAACGTAGCTAGTAGCTGGTCCATCACCTGAAGAGAAACAAACACCACCAGGATTTAAGCCTACTAAAATCAAAATCAGAATCAGAATATTTTTATTGCCATGTAAGTAACAGGAACAGTAACAGGACTGGGAAATTGCTTTGGCTCTTGGTGCAAACAAGTCTAAAGTAGCAAAAGAATAAGGCATAAAAAAACATTTCTAAAGCATAACAATTTAAAATAGAAAAATTAAAAAGTAATAATAATAATACATTTTATTACTTAGGCGCCTTTCTTGGTACTTTTGTACACAGTGGATGGTGTAATTATAGTAAGTGAATTGTCTAAACAGATGAGTTTTGAGGGGGGAATTGAATTGTGTGAGTAAGATAGACAGTGACCTTGACGACATCAGTGGCGTTTGAAAACTGGTGCTGTTCGGTACGATCCTCCAGAGCGCACTTGTGAAGAAAGTCTATGTCCATTCCCTCGACCAAGATTAGAGAACCAAGGTAGCTGCAACACAAACCAATACAACATAAGTGACCACAAATAGATTTCAAAACCTTTCTACGTCGACATTAATTCATTTTCAAAGACAGTTCTGTTTGTCTGTGCATAAAACTTAATCTCTTTCTCCTTTGTGATTTTAATGCTTTTATGTTTTTAATTACCTGTGTGATTTTAATGGTGTTTTATGTGATGATTTGTGCCTAGTGTGATGTGGACTGTGAAGTGCTTTGTGTTATGCTGTGTAGGAAAAGCACTCTATAGATAAAGACTGATTCATTTACCCGATACGTTCCACCAGCGCGTCCATACTTTTGTCCACCAGGTGACGGTTTGTCTGCCGCAGTCCAAAGCCTTGTTCCTTAAACATTCTGGTGAAGCCCAGGAGATCTGCTGGGGCCATCTCAAAATACGCGTAGTAGAGAAACAATATCTCAAGAAGCAAGGACTGCTCTCTCAAACACTGGAAGAACCATCGTGAAACCTGCCGCTCGGTCTAAATATACAAAAAGTAAAGTAGTAAAGTGAGTAAGAGTATAAAAAAAGCACTGGTCTGTTGTAAAAAGACTCACCATGAGGGGTCCGTGGGTCTCCCATGTTGGCGCTTCTGCATTAAACAGATCTTTGAACTGTGTTTGATAGTTGTTCACGAGGTCTTTTTCAAGTTTAGAGACACAGTTGTGATATTCAACCTGCACAGACATGACAACAACTATAACACACCATAAGGATTACTACTAAAATGAGAAGAGTAAAGGCTTCTTACCCTAAAGGGATGTCTCTCGTCCTGAAAGTACGTCAGCAAGAGGAGGATACATCTCAGCAGACACACACGCTCTTCATAGTAGTAGTCAGCGATCTGTAAACACCAGCAGTGAGCCTGGAGTCTAATAATCAAACACATTAGAATGGGTAAGGGCAGACCTTTAGTAGCAGAGTCTGACTTTGTCTCTCATCTTTCAGTACGACCTGTGAAAAAGCATTAGCACATTATCTTTTCATTTTAAAATAAAATACGATAGACATGTTCTTAAAATCCAAAACACCTTGAGTGAATCTTGTGTTCCCCTATAATCCTCTTGTAAGTAGCACTGTAAGAGCTGAACACTTTGTTGCTCGTCAAGACACTAGAAAGAACAACAAACATATTTTCAAACTTGTATTTAACAGATTAATTCACCTCCAAAAAGAAATGATCAAATAATCACCATCAGTTTGCTGATTCTGAGGCCAAAATCCTTCAATGCTTGAGCAACATCCTTCTTCTCTTTGAGCTTCTGGGCAGATGCAGGGCTAGTTTGGAAACAAACATATACATGAATATTTGTATGCAATAATAATGTAGAGGTTTATGAGTGTAACTATACCTGGGTGGTTTGTAGTAACTGAGACCTTGGTGTAACATATCCCAGTGTTTATCAAGCTCCTCTTCTATTTGAGCCTTGGGGAAAAAAATAACAAATAAAAAACAGTTAATCAGTAGCATTTGATAATAAAACATATACAATGTGAATGTACATACTGGCTCACGTAGAGCAGATCTCCCCAAGAGTATCGTCCATAATTCTCTACAGCTCCTGGGAATAAACAAACAATGTGTCGGATTTATTAACGGTTCATGATAATGTATTCACATTATTATATTGTATTTTATGTTTTTTATACATAGTAAATGCTAACAATTTGTTATGGAAGTCACCAACATGTTTGTTTATATAATGTATGCCATGCTTTTTCAATGTCTCCAATTAGTGCAAAAACAAACAAGATAAAGTAAAAACTGCTCATACATGAATTTAAAGAATTTGTATTCGTCCCACAGTGGGTGAATGTCAGTGTTGCAGCGCTCATACAAGAAAATAGTAAGGGCACACAGATGTCAATGCCATGAAGATATTTAAAGTGATTGAATCCGTTTCATTATTCTTAGCTATGGATCCTGTGCTTGCATGCGAGTCCTTAATAAAGTCTAAATAAATAAATAAAATATTAAATAAGAGGACATCTCCACTGTCTAGACGTACTGGACGCAGACAGTAGCTCGTAACTGTATTTGTGTAATTTTTTCCATTGTGAGATCAATAAAGTTTATTTCAATCTTATCTTGTTTACTCCAGCCAAAAACAATACACATATCATCAATCACCTGTTCAGATTGATCAGACATCAGATATCATGCAGACTGTGCTTCAAAACAGAATGAATTAGCAGTAACTTCATTAATTAAATAGTAGCAAGTAAACAGGTTAGCAGTGGCACTCACGTTCACTCTCATTTCCAAGCATATGTTCTTTAGTTACTTTATTTTTAAACAGATGACAACAGAAGATTTTAGCAGATACTTTAATAAACATGATATGTGATTCATTAATAATCAAGCCCTGTCTGTATTCTGCTTCCCACGCGGTGCGCACAAACACCACGCACCAGCTGTTGTTGTCATGTGGAAATCTCACTTCAAACTGAAACCGTTTGAAACGTTAGCAGCAGCATGTGCTAAGCTAAACTAGCATCTGATGCTGTGACTGGGAAAGCTAACCCGGTACTTTGCATGACAGAGACTGGACAGCCCACAAAAATATCTGCATGAAACTGAAGCTATTTTGGATATTTTCAGTTGGATAGCTTGCTAATAATTAAAAGTTTAAGGCTAATTTCTCACCTGACGATCACCCCTGAATCCGCCATTTTCCCAGCTGACTTCCGATTGGCTGTTGACAGGAAGCGGCGTCAGAGTGTGTTCAGTTCACTATCATTCAAATAATTATCATTATTTTGAATCAGAATGTCTGATTCAAAAGTTGGATATTTTGTATTATTTTGTATTATATTTTACATAATTATGTATGTATATAATTTGTAATTTATTTTGTTACTCTGATTGGTTTTAAAAATAAAAGGTCCTTGGAGTTCTAGTAGTTTCAGGGAGTCTTCGTGTTCCCAGAATACTAATTATAAACTAATCTTAAAACTGAACAACACAACTATCCTACAGCACTGAACTAAACACTTTTCACAGTTGCTCGACAGAACAGAACCCCTTTAAAAAAACGTAAGGTGACCACGTGACCACGCTGTCAAATATGGCCCCTTCCTTCTGGGTGTGAGAAAAGCAAAAGCCACAACCGACCACTACAAAAAGCCTGAACTGAGGACTACGAACACTTACTGCATGTACGTCTTAAATACACAGCGGTTTGTATTATGTTTCAGTATTCATCTTTTAGCTTTATTGACAGTCATATATTTAGAAGTCCGCATTAGCAGTACGCATTCCCAGTGTTGGCAGTGTTGTAGGCTGTTAAATAATACACCAAAGCGGTCCTCTTGTGTAGATTAGTTTTGTTAAATTGTTCGACCCAAAAACATATTTTCTGCAGCTCTGATGGGTATTGTAATGGTAGTGTGCTTACTTTATGTATATATTTTGTCTCTGTTCTGTTGAGAGGCATGTCTAAAGTGTCGTGAAATATGATCTGGGCTAACTGTTATTTTCTACGCAACTTCTCAAATTGAAAATATGTGTTTTAAATATCTCCTTTTATTTTGCAGGCGCTTTAACCTGCATGTGCCTATCAGACATGAATTGTCCCACTCAGAGGAAGTGACAGAGGTTCATTGCCGGTTCAGCGACTCAGATCCACATTCTGTACCTTTGCCCTGGGTCCAGTCGTTATGGATATCAACCCAGCGATAGTGGAGTCTTCTGTGGTGCTGGCTGTGGTGCTGTGTGTCCACCTGGTGGTCTGGAACCAGCACTCCTGGTGCAGTATAGCCCTCTTCATTCAAGCTTTTTATGTACAACACAAATGGGACCGTCTACTCAAATCAGGAGGCGCAGTTTTTCAGTTCCGCCCTTCTGCAAACAGTGGCATTGTCCCGGCTTCGATGGTGATGCCTCTACTGGGACTGGCACTAAAAGAAAAATGTTCTGCTTCAGGGAATGTTTATTTTGAGCGCTTTTCCATGGTCATCACAATCACAGGCATGATGCTGGCTCTGTTTCTCTCTCTAATCGCTCTTGGCATCACCAGACCCATTCCCACAAACACCTGCGTTATTGCAGGTATGGCTGCTAGTGCTATTGTCTACACAACTAAACAAACTCTAACGGTCTCTGAGGTCATCGAGGTTTTGGAGGTGCTGTTAATATTTGTGTATCTCAGTTTGATAGTGCTGTATCTCCTGCCGCGATGCTTCACACCTGGAGAAGCTCTTCTCATTGTGGGAGGAATCAGTTTCATCGTAAACCAGCTCATTAAACGCTCTCTGAATCTGACTGAGGTCAAAGGTGACCCGGTTAACTATTTACTACCAGTGGTCATCTTGGGTTCTTTGTTACTGGGAATATTTTTTGCTTTGCTCTTCTGCTTCATGGAGTCAGAGACATGGGTTTCATCACTTTTTTTTCACATAATGACTTCTGTCCTGGGGCTGGGAATCCTCCTGCCGTGGCTGGCTTTGTTTATTGGACGTCATCCCATTATGTGGCTGATAGACTTTCTCACATTAAATGACAAGAGACTGTGTCTTTTGGGGTACTGGGTTTTCCTCACAGTCGGAGCCACCTGTGTTGTTATTCAGCAAAACTATCAGAGACAATCGGGCTCCAAGAAATATCAAGCATCAACAATAGTCAGAAAATACTTCCACTTGATTATAGTGGCCACATTTGTTCCGGGGCTGATCTACGACCGACAGTTGCTCCATGTGGCGTCTGTGGGTTGTCTCGCAGTGTTTCTGTTCCTGGAATATGTGCGTTATTTCCGTATACAGCCACTAGGGCAGCTTCTGCGGCAGTTGCTCACATTATTCCTGGACGAGAGGGACTCCGGGCCTCTCATCCTCACACACATCTATCTGCTGATGGGGATGTCGCTGCCTGTGTGGCTGTTCCCAGGGCCCTGTGCTCCTAAAGGGGTCCTCTCTGGTGCCGGGGGTCTGGTGCCTTATGCCGGGGTGCTGGCGGTGGGGGTCGGAGACACTGTGGCCTCGGTGTTCGGCAGCACCATGGGGGAGATCCGATGGCCTGGCACGAAGAAAACCATGGAGGGAACGGCAACGTCAGTGTTTGCACAGATCATTGCTGTTGCTTTGTTTCTTATCTTTGATGGGAATATTAATCTGAACTCCACCTACTCATGGATTGTTGGGTCCATCACTCTGGTGGCCATGCTCGAAGCCTACACATCGCAGATCGACAACCTCCTCCTGCCACTGTACCTCTTCATCCTGCTGTTGCTTTAAACATCAGCACTGGAATAAACTCGTACATCGCCTGCGTAAACTACCTTTTTAGTCGGGAGAAAAACCATCAAAGAATGCAACAATTTTAGCAAAATAGTGTTGGAAGGAGTATTGACTTTATGGAACAAAGATGATGTGATTGTTTAAGATGTTCTTAATAATTGTCAAACTCAGAGGTACTTTACCCTTTAAACGAGGGATACTGCCCTTAAAGAACAAACTTGATGTAAAAAAAAAAAGAATTAATGAAGTTTGATTTTTCTGTAAAAATGTGGGAGAATATGACATTTGCCTTAACATTTGTATCACTAAAACTATTGTATGAAATAGTACATACCCAGTGTTGGGGAGTAACAACACAAGTCGGAAATACTTGTACAATAGTATTATAGTTTGGTTAGGATTACTTTTTATTTTAGTGATAGTCAGAATTCAGCTGATTTACCAAGAAATTCATTATTTTATTGGATCACTTAGTTTAATGTATATGAGGATTTTCCCAAATTTAGGAAAGAACTGCCCTCTCCCCTCTCTGGTCTTATTTGACGAGCACGTATCACTAGAATGAATGAGAATTAGGAGGACCAATAGTCTTGCTGATCCACCCGGAAGTAGAAAATCCTCATATATCACTTTTTAAGGCTTCATACATCCAAAAAAGGAAACATCACTTTTTAATGTACAATAACAAAAAATGAATAACTAATAGCAGGTTTTGTTTAATCTATTGCCACATTGCTAGACTGTAAGTAAGAGAAAGAGATCCTTTATTGTCTCCCACAGTGGGGAAATTTCAGTGTTGCATCATAAGTTACTGTATGAATGAGAAGCACACAACACAAGAAAAGTGAATATGACACTGATTATAAATATTTATGAGTGAAAAAGTATTCAGACTGCAATATACATGCATAATAATGGCAAAAGGTTTTCAGTATTCTGTAACTAAAACACATTTTTTACAGTTTTCTTCCCAACACTGCGTATCCAGGGCCTCTTTATCTCATTTATGACCTGCATGAACAAACCCAACGAACAAACTAAAGATGCAAGCTTTTAGATCATTTCCGTTCTGTGAGTAGCCATTAGAAAATCCGCTGTTTTTAAGACGCTTTGGTAGAACGAGAGATTAACTTTTGCCCGGATTCTCTTCTTTATAAATGTTATTGTGAATTATACCTGCATGACCCGGCTGCTTTTGCCTTCTCCATATATTTGTTTGAACCTTACTGTGAAAAAACCCTTTTATTTGTTGAACTGCTTTGATATTTTCTGTGTATATTTCCAAATGAATGTGTTATTTAAATTACTTATGTCATATTTATTATTCCTTTTAATCAAATAAACTTGAAAAACTGTCTTTGTTAAAGGACAAAACAATAATAATGGGTAGAAAAGGGGGATTTATCCGCTATACCCAAACAAGCAACAAGCTGAATAATAAAAGGCTGGATGTGGAAAAGTTTGAGTTTCATTGTTTATTTGGTGTAAAGTTTTGGGAAGGGGAGTTCCTCGGTCGGCTGCAACCTGAAAAACAAAACCGTAAATATCTTAGTTTCTCTGTTTTTGCGAGTAGAGATGCGAGTTTACCAGTTCTCAGGGCTCCATTGAGTTTGCTGCGACTCCATCATGTGGAAAGTGTAGACGTGACGGGAACTCTCCGATTTGTTTTCGTCGCTGCGGTGGACGACTTCTCCGTGGATTAGGACGACGCCACCTGCACCGAAACGATTAAGATAGATGCTTTATTCGAGCCACGGCGGGGGAAATTTCAGTGTTGCGTCACGGGGTTGCAGAACAGTAAGAATGAGAAGCACAGAGCACAAGATAAATGAAAAAATTAACTCTGTACTGAAATAAAAAGAAGCAAGTATAACATAAAAATACTGCTCCTTTTTACGATCTGCTGCATGAAACTGTGCTTGTTTTGCAAGTATAAACAAAAGGCTTAACATTTTATCTTGGAAGTATGTCTGAAACAATCGCATGTGTATCAGATTGACTTATTCTACTGCAGGCTCGTGATGCTGACTTGGCCATCGATCAACCTAGAACTAAATTATTGCAAAAAGACTAATTTTCAGAGCAGCTCAGCTTTGAAATGGGCTGTCTATAGTGAGATGAGAGATACATACTAAAAATCTAAAACTCAAATAACATATGTACAATGCATCGATATAATGTATGGCTTGTCTATGCCTTATCTGTATTTAATATGATGGCAATGAATGAATGTATTGGAATTATTTTGATTTTTGTAATACGCTCATTTTTACTGGGACCTCAGGAAGATTAGCAACCGCAGTGGTGGAAGCTAACGGGGATCCCCAATAAACAAACATCTCTAGCTTTAGCATAATGAAGCAGCAATTAAATACAACATCTCTGACTTTAGCATAATAAGGAAGTAATTTTCTAGTGCCATAAATGTATAGTTGTGTGTTTACATCTGGACATGTTAGAAGCAGGAGGGTAAAGATTAAGATTTTTTTT
>JAPMNZ010949562.1:0-10706 GCA_029875035.1 Pomatoschistus microps | reverse complement strand
GTCCTCTGTAGTCCTCTGTAGTCCTCTGTGGTCCTCTGTGGTCCTCTGTGGTAATGTTTCACTTTCACACGTGGCGGTGGCAGACAGTAGCACCGCCCGAGTGAGTGGAATGGAGCTGACACTTCTTGGCAGAACTATTGCTTTTTGCGGCACCTTGAGCAACAGCTATAGTCAACGGTCCAACGCTATCCAGATCACATTGGCTTCTCTGTGGCCTTCGTATAGTGCCGCTACTGAGATATGCAATCTGATGAAGAATTATATCGTCTGATTGAAATGTCCTCTACCAATACCAAACAATATTAGATGTGTGAATAAAATGTGAGTATTTCTATTAACTACGGCTGTAATGAACGATTACTTTGATAAATTGCCTTGTTATTTGGATGCAAAATGGTCAGTGAATATAAGATAAGAGATCCTTTATTTGTCCCACAGTTGGGAAATTTCAATGTTGCAGCATGCATACAGGACAGCAGTAGAAGCACACAGGGACCACACAAAATATACAATATGGGAGAACATCTTCAGATTACATGTTAATAATAGGGCTGTAGCATGTTCTACCTAACCCCTATTAGTTACTCTAAATTTCTTTCAGTCTTTTTAGCACTAAAACTCTTACACACGTTTTAGTTCTTCCTTATTGCAAAATGTATACTATCATTGAAAACATTTGACCTAAGATCTAATGTACATAATGGCCGAAGAAATAAACTACTATGATGACTACTACTACTAAAAATCTCTTTATACAGCTTTGACCAGCAAGGTTGAATTAGAATACAATTAGGATGAATGAGGAGAAAACCTGACTCAAAGACAAACGTATGGACTACACCAGGGCTAAGTCTGGTTAAAACTGTACTCAGTCTTGATCATAACCTAATCTCAAAACCAGAAATAAACCAGGTATTGACAATAACAACGTCATGTCAACATCAGTCATACATCATAGATCTACAAGGACTTGACCAGCAGAAGTGGCACCCCATCCACCCGTTGAGAACCAGTTTGCAGTCTCCATGCAATCAAATGTAGGCTGCTGTGACTCCTTAATTAGACCAATTCTTGAATGAGGCTGTATCTAAAAATACAACAGTGGCAAGAACAGTGACAAAATGGGGTTATAGCCTACAAAAAACCCAGACTGCAGCATCGGTGTCTGTATGGATTAGCCCACTGCTTCATTATAGGCATGTGCAGATCAATAACACACTGCTAGCCTTTGCATTGCTACTCTCCACACGTGATCTATGGCAGTTTACTAGACTACAGTATAGCGGGCCTGCACCCCCCTGGATGCACCAAGGCTTTTACTTTTTTTTTTTTTTTTTTTTTTACGCCCACGCAGCGCACGCTTTGAATTGTAATTTCCAAATGCATATCCTCTGGTGCACACTGTCTGGCTTGGCTATTGTCACGATTGTAAACAGTAATACAAAAAGGGGGACACGCGTTCTCTCTTTATTGGTGGTCGAAACAGCGTGCGAATGTGCTCCACTAACCCATATTTACGCCACTGGAGGTTGTTGTGGAATGGCACAATTCAGCGAAGCCAGATATAACGCGCAAAAAACAACAATACAATCAGAATATGCGCTATATATGCAACTACCCGCGCGCTTTGACGCATAACACATGATCAGAAGCACGTTGCAAATCTTACCGTGTTGACCTCGCCTAGCATCGAAGCCAAGATGCCGGCGAATGGAAGCAGCACATCGGGTTCGTGGATGGAGGAGGTAAAAACAAGTTGTCAAAGCCGGTGCGTCCGAAGCGCGTCACGCCTGGCCCCCTCACGGTTCAGCGTTTCTCGTTGAATTCTCTGAGGATGTGGGTGATTTCTGCGCCTGCTGTGGAGACGAGTGTATGTGTGTGCAACTGTACAGTGTGTGTGTGCGTACGTGTGCGTAAGTGTGTGTGTATGTGTGTATGCTGGATGCAGGGATGGGGATGGAGACGCGCGCAGACCCTCCCCCCCGGGGCGGACAGCTGGATGGATCAGGTGGACGTAGTAACCACAGCAGCATCGCATTCCTTCATAGCCCACCGGACACGTATTAGAGGCCAGGGCAACGCAAAAGAAGAGGGAAAAGCCTGGGTGTTCGGTTCTTTTCGTGCGATTTCCCTTGTGGTTTTGTTCTGACATTTTCAGACGTGACGTGTTCAAAGCTGTTTTAATACTCTGACATTGACGCATCTCAGGGGTTTTCACGTAGACTTCACGTTGACCTTAAAGTATTCCCATTAGAGACTCGCCTTTATCAATATGCGCAAATGTTAGGTCGGTTTTGTTCATGGCAGTTTTTAAGGTCGCATGGCTTTGGAATATAAACTGTCCCAAACGGGGTGGTCATTTGCCTTCAAATAGAAGCCAAATTCAAAGTAAACATAGCATCTGTAATATAGAGCAGTGGAATCCCCACTGGGTTAAAAGGCCAAATAAGGATTTTGGAGAATATTGAATAACGCCATCTGCTGGACAAATTAAGCTATACAGCGACTACACGATTACAATAAGCCATTTGTATTGTGGGCCACAAAGTGTGGAAGAGTCTTGAGATGGATTGCCTCTGCGGCTCATATAAGATTAATGTATGCAGGGGGGCAGCCATTTGCGCTTTTTGTAAGGTTAAAAATAACAGATGTGGGGCAGTAGAGTAGGACATGGTTTAAAAGCCTCTCTTCTCACAAGCAACTCATGCATATTTCATATTTGCCACAGTGCAGGCCGGAACCGGCCACTTCAACAAGAAATTAGACTTATTTATTTATATTTATTTTATTTATTTCTATGTGGTGCCACCTGTTTGTGAAAACATCCTCCCGTCAGATTACAGAAGCTACAGGGCTGGGCCTGGGTGACCCCTGGGAACAGGTGCCACAGTGGGGTGGCTGTAAAGTGCTCAATGTTTTCCACCCATGAGTCTAGAGTGTGTGAATGATTATCGATGGTCGCAGAGGTGGCACAGATGATTTGGCTTCTTCCCTCAGGCTGGATTCACTAATGATTATGTAAACAATATGGGAGATCATCTTCAGATTACATGTTAATAACATGTTCTGCCTAACCCCTATTAGTTGTGTAAGGGGTTGGGCATTAAGTCTGGACTTTAGCCTAAACCCCTTTTGGTCAGACATTAGGACAAAAAATCTTAATATACACAATTTAGTCTGTTTTCTTTCATTCTTATTGTAAAATGTATACAATCTTTGAAACATGTGACCTGAGATCTTAATGGCCATCAAAATAAACTACTACTAACTACTAACAGCTTATACCAGCAAGGCGGCAATAGAATACAAATTTGGGATGGATGAGGACAAAATCAAAGACCAACATTATTGTGCTGCACTTTTAGACACTGACACTGATTTTTTTAATATTATAATGGAGGGATCCTAAGCGTTATAAAAACTAAACTAAATATCGTAAAACACAAAACAAGAGGAAAAATAATTATTATTTTTGTTTATTGTTTATTATTATTGTTTTTATTTAATTGTTGGTAAGTCCATTGTAAAAAAAAAAAAGTATACATATTGATAATAAGTAATTATCATGATCATCATCATCAATAACTTCCATTGAATGCTGGGGGAAAAAGCCAAAATGCTGACAGTTGTTGGGTCTGATCATGTAAAATCAATTTCACTGAAGCGTAGAAATACGATGCATTCAACACATCCATAAAGTGGACTTGTCTTTGGGGAGACGCAGTACGCTGTGTCCGCCACCTGAGGGCAGTGTTGCTCCATTTTTATATCGTGACTCTTGCAACGAACCCTCACAGCTTTTAGAATAATTATGGCAACAATGTTGGGAATTACCTGAAAAAGTCCATTAACGTGATCCTAAAAAATATCTTACAATTAATCACGGTAATATACGGTGTTGCACCGTACATGCATTATTTACCATAATTACCAAAGCAAAAACTGAAGCAAAGGGGAAAAAATTACACTGTAAAAACCAATGCCAAAACTGTTTCATCCTTGATAAACAGCTGAGGAGAAATGTCAAAAATCCCTATTTCATGTGGCCATTAGTGTGCAGAATGGGCTAAGCTGCAGCATGCATTTAGCTACTTCTATTTGGCTGTCCAAGGCTGATGAGACCTTTATGGAGGAGGATGTTTGCACCTGAATATAAAAGTGACTCTTGTCCCAAAATAACCCTGAAAACCCCCCAATCTGGCCTTCATCTCTTTATTTTATCAGACAAAATAAATGGAGAGAGGGAGGCGGCTGCCGTTCTAATGGGCTCTTAACACAATCGTTTTTCTTCAGGCTTTACACTGTCAGCGGCCTGTTGACTTGTCCTTTTACTAATGACTAATTAGGCTCCAAAAGTTTGGTTAAAAGTTGGGTGCTCTTGTCGCTGTATATTGTGCCAATGCAGGAGATTTTTAAACTGACATAAACAAATGAATGATAAGTTATTTGCCCTTACTGGTAAGGAAATGCAAAATGATGCTTGAGTATATGTACACAAGGACACAGGAGTAATAATATTTATGCATTAGTCTTGTGCATTTCCAGGCAGTATAAATGATTTTCCATTTTGCTGTCTATCTACTGTGCTAACACTATATACCCTGCGATGACGTTTGAAAATGACTCTCAGATCTCAGAATACTAGGCCAAACTCAGTGGCCTGGTATTCCCTGTGGTCTCCCATCCATATACTAAACGTGCCAGGGCCTGCTTAGATTGTATTCTGAGACGAGACAAGATCAGGTCATGACACATTGTGGCCATCAACAGTGATCCAACAGTGACTCTTGAGCAAGAAGAGAATTGGGCACAGTTCTACCTAACGTTCAGCCTGGTTTCTTCCATAGTTCTTATTTGTAGCAAGGAACACAGCACAACAATAGAATTCCATGATGGCGTCGAGGTGAAGCTTCATCACCACATTCTATGCCTGTTAAAACCCCTGTGAAGCGGCGATGTCAGGGTATTCTAACAGCTTTGAACATGCCCTGTCTGATAATGTCAGAACCAAGCCGGAAGGGATAGAAAAAGGCGCAAAAGAACCGAACACTCAGGCTTGTGTCCCAGGTCCAATCCACGACCCCCAACAACCCCCCAGTGATGGTGTTAGAGGGGGCTGCGACATTGAGGCCGGGACATGGGAAATTCACCTCCACCTTAAAATAATTGCCGTAATCTGCATGTAAGAGAAAAAAGCAAATTCATGTTTTTTTTTTCGTCCTGTAGATACTGTGATGAATTCACAAACTGAGGTCAATTTCCTCAGATTGAATGTAGCTGGGATCATGCTTCACGGTGAGTTGCACAGTGATGTGTTATCAATCATGGATGTTCACGCCACTTACAGAGTTACCTTAGAAGACACACATGGGGTCCTCTCGTTCATCTAAATGGGAAATCATATTGTTTGAATGACCCATTGCTTTCACTAAGATGAGTGACATGTTCAAACACAAGGAAATGAGCTCAACTATCAAGGGCTATGAGCCCATCCAGAGCGACAATCAAAGACCAGCCCAGAACAATAGCAACAAAAAAATCACGGGTGAGCAGAAACCAAAACTAACACTTAACACAGGTTACACGCATCTCCTCCACATGCTGCTAAACTTTGCTATTGGACTTTACAATAGCAAAGGAAAGACCAGGACACGTTTGAGAAACTGTCTCTCAGATAAGATTGTTTCGTCCTACAGTGGGGAAATTTCGATAGCTTGCCTGGGAAATTTTCAGGATTCCCTCGGATGAGAGTATGGATCGTCAGGTTGTCTTTCCATAGTCTGCTGCCTGTAATGATCGCTTTCTGCAGGGGTCTCCAACATATAGCTCGGGAGTAACCAGTAGCTCGCCAGCCCCTCCTAGGAAGCTCCTCAACGGATTTAGAAAGTCAAAAACTCCATAATGTACAGAATGTATTAGTAACTTTCTCACAACTATTGTAAATGCAAACTTACCGTGTTCATTAGTGTATGTGATGATGAAGGACAGTTGATAGTGACATTCTCAAGCTCGTTCTCTAAAATATTCATATCATTTTTCCCAGGGCAGCTTAAGGGAGTAGCTCTCTGGCATTTTTATCTCGAGAAAGTATCTCTCTAGGGGAAAAGGTTGGAGACCCCTGACCTTTCTGTATATTTTGCATTATGAACAATGTATCTTCAACAAACCAGGACCTCCAACATGCACTGGGACGGTTTGCAGTAGGTTGTGAAGCTGGTGCTCGACCGGAAAAAGGTGTCTTGCCCTCTCCAGGTGAGAGAGGGATGGAGCATGAGATTGACAGACTGGTAAAGAGAGAGCTGAGTTCAAAGGAAAATAGCTCTCCATTCACTGGTCAATCTACGTTCCCACTTTCTCCTGGTGATTCCCTCGATCGGCAACAGATAAAGCAGAAGTAATTGGATTGATGGATGGATGGAACAATGTATCTACTGTATTTGTAAAAACTGCTAGTATATATATGCTAGCAAGGAACATTTATTTGTATGGATAGATAGATACTTTATTGATCCTCGTAGGAGAAATTCAGGTGTCCAGTAGCATCAAAAAATAAAATAAAAAAATGTATCATTCTAAAAAGATGACAATAGTAATAATCAGCAACAGCCCTTCAGGTCACAGCAGCAGAGATGGAGTAGCCTCTTGGTGGAGTTGGATGGGTCAGAGCAGCAGAGGTGGAGAAGCCACTGGGTGGAGCAGGACAGGTCACAGCAGCAGAGGTGGAGTAGCATCTGGGTGGAGCAAGACGGGTCAGAGCAGCACAGATGGAGTAGCCTCTGGGTGGAGCAGGACGGACCACAGCAGCAGAGGTGGAGTAGCCACTGGGTAGAGCAGGACGGGTCAAAAGGTGGAGTAGCCTCTTGGTTCTGACCATTTTCTCTGCTGTAGTCCAAAGTAAATTGCTAAATGCTTCATTAGCATTTTTCAAAAAGTTAGCATTCCTTAGCAGTCAGCATTTAGGTGGATTTTCGCTGATCCGCTTGGTTTGGACCATGTATCCTCTCTGCTCCGGTCTGGACCAGTCTAAAACCATGAACACTGTACTGCAGCAACATTTCAGGTAGAAAAAAGTAGTAGTAATAAATATTGTAAAGCACAAAACATCAACTGTTTCAGAGCTAGTTAAGACTTGCTGCCGTTTTCCAGCACATTCAAAAGTAAACCTATATAGCACAGTTCATACACAAGGCAACTCAAAGTGCTCAACAAAACAAGATAGAAACAATCATATGAGGCATTTACATAAACTTAAACAGTCACAGTACGTTCAAATGAGTGAAGACACGATCCTTGAGTTGTATGCAGAGCTAACCTGGGGTGTTTTTAACCTGGATTTAAACATTATCACTGTAAAAACCTGTCTCTCACTTCAGCAAGACTGTTCCAGATTTCGGCTGCATCAATCTAAAATGCTGCCTCCCCCTGTTTAGTCCTGACTCTGGGCATCAGCTGGAGGCCGGTCCCTGTGCTCCTCTGAGTCTGGGTTGGTTTATTTGGCGCTGGTGTGAGATCATGGAGAGGCCACTTGTACACAAACAGAGCTGCTTCAAAGTCTATTCTCTGAGCCACAGGAAGCCAGTGCAGGTAGCAACCAGTCTGTAGTCCACTTCCTTTGTATTACTGGATAAATGGCGCTGGAAAAAAGTGTGGACACCCCTAGTTCTGAGAAAAAGGTACACTTAAGTAAGCTCAACATAAGTCAAAAGATGGGACCAGGGGCATTATGTTCCCTCAATAAGTAACACACATTCAAAGGCCACAGTGTAATAGATCTATTGGACGTTTTGACAATGACAATGTCTGACACTCATCAAGTCCTTGACCATGAAGCCCCCTACACTCCAGTATCCGTCTGAAGTCGCCCCTTCCTGATGATAGGTTGGTTTGGTGCTGAGTGACCGCTGGCTGGAGTATCAATTTCTCTTATCTCGCCTGTTGGCTTTCGCACCGCAGCAGACAGAAGAGTGAGCTGTATAACAAAATGCTTTATCCCCCATTAACCTTGACGGAGTGGGCATCAGAGGGATTTGAACTGGTCCACATTACAGGTGTAGGTAAGACCGGCTGCAGACGCGTCCTTCTCCTCTCCTCCTTTTCTCTTTGGGGTCATCCCTTTAACCACGTCTGACAGCCTCCACCGATAAGACAGCCACCTCTGATAAGAAAATGATGAATGATATCACGCTTTTCATTGAAATTCAATTCACATTTGGGCTCGGGACAAAAATGCTGAGTCAGAAGCTATTCCACACACACACACACTCACACACACACACTCCAAACATAAATATATAGTATTAGTGAGCCGCTGCCAAACCGGGCTCAGCTGCTGGGCATAAAGAATGTGATTCACCCCACTGATTGTTTCTATAGGTTTGTTTTACAGATTATCAGTGCTGAAAAGTCACCATGTATTTTCTTTGCCTCTAGCCATATTTTTAAGCGAGAGGGTATGGGGTTCAACAGGGACTGCACAGTGGAGTCAACTGTTAAAGTAGTATTTCCTCAGTTTGCCTATGCATGCACAATTCTGATAACCTACAAGTTCAATCCAATGATTGCATTTCCTGTGTTTGAACGGTTTGATTCTCTGATCTGTGTTGGCGGAGCGTCAACTTTATAAAGTCTTCCGAGATGACTGCTGTTGTAATTGAATTGAGATGGAATTGATGTAGGAGCCATTGGTCCATCGGGAGCGGGATGACCAATGTAATAAGTAAGTGAGTAGTAAGTAAGTAATCTTTATTTAAGATACCGCCTTTCACAGACCAGAGTCACAAAGCGGTTTACAATTGTTATTTTGTGGGCATTTGTCTCTCACTCTGAGGCTGTGCAATACAGGAATGAGGCTCCCGGCAGGAAGGCCCATGATGTCTGGGTCAACAATACTAGGATGTGTACAGGGGGGCAATGAAAAATAAATCTTGAGAATAAATTACAGATAAGAAGATTTACACCATATACAGTACATATCACAAAAGGCCATTCTATTTTTATACATTCAAAAGATACTATTCAAATTCTACTTTAGCTTTCTGTCATGAAGAAAGCTTTAATTGGGTAAACAACACATCACATATTTGAGTTGAATGGCCCATTGAATGGTGGAATGATGATGTCCCCATTAAAGCAAAAACATCTGATCACACAGAGATGACTGCTGGAACAGCTATGATTTTCTGAATTGGCTTGGGGGGCCCCTGAGCTGACTTATGCATCAGGCTCCATAAAGGCTAGCACCGGCTCTGAGGCTTGGCATATTATCACTTATCAATAATGCATGTTTTCAATCACACACTTTCAAACATTTCCGAAAGATATTCCATGCCGAGTTCCATATTCTAAATTATTGTTTATCTGCTGTGCCAGTTTCCTCCAGCCCAACCACCTCTACATGTCTCTAAAGTTGGATGCATTCTGCTAAATACTATCTTCCCTCCTAATTGTCCTGGATGTGCGTTGGGGATTTCACTTAGACAGGACGATCAGGATTCACACCGCACCTGCTCTTTTCATGTGGCAGGAGCAGGCTGGCAGCAAAAACCATTAGTGGCCTCATTTGTTCTCCATAGACAGTAGTGACCTTTCCAATTGGAACATCCTCCTTCCCAATATGACAGCTTTTCTATCCCAAAGCCACTGATCCAGTATTTAACATGCACAGTATATGCACAGGGCCTATAGAGGATGTGTACATTGTGTTTGTATGCTGAGGGAAGGCTTTGACAAAGGAACGCTTTGTTGTGGGTAAGTTTACACAAAGTATCAAGAACTTCCAATGTATATGATTAAGGAAGGCAGATGTATCATCATCGTCCAATTATTCACAAATATAAATACAACGAAACAACGGTCCATTGTCAGCTTGTCTACAAAAAAGGCTATTGCTTTGCTTTATAAACTAGGTCTGAGGAAAATGCCATGAAACGTGCAAACTTATAATATTCAAAATGTGTCACTTATATTATGTGGTAAAATAAATTTTGTATGTAATGAAAAAACAATTAATTTGACTTGATTTGATGGCACTTTTCAAAATCAAGCAAAACATAAGAATGGCATTTTATTTTGTTTTGTGGTATAATTGCAAAATCAGCTGTAGATGTCCTCTCATCGTAATGGGATAGTGAAAACAAATATCTGGTGTATCAATATATGCAATGCATAAGTAAGTGAGTGAGTCATCCTTATTTATATAGCACATTTCCCAAGCTGTCACAAAGCACTTTACAGTTGTTGTGAAAATTTTTCCTCTGACTCCAGACAGTGATGGTCGCCATACAGGAGGCACATGTCACCTATTGCACATGCTTTTAGCAGATGAGAAAGACCAGACTGGCCAGAAAAGGCCGTCTGGAGGTGGAATCGAACTCAGGACCATCTGTCTGTGAAGTAGAAGCCAGCAGTGCTGCCTCATCTCTTCTTCTTTCAAAGAGATGGTCTGAAAGAATCCGGACAAGAAATCCCATCAGAAAAGCTATAACATACAATATAAAGTGCCTCAAAAAGACCGAAAACTGCTGTTTGTAAACCCTCTCCATCTAATTTGATATAGCTGAGTTGTTTTGTAAAGAGGAATGGGCTAATCTTTCTGTCTCTATGTGCAAATCATCACATACACCAGAAGACTGGCTGCTGTTACTGCTGTATGAATACTTGTGCAGGCCCAACTTTTTGGTTTTCTAATTTTTGAAAATTAACAGAAT
>JAPMNZ010949547.1:0-16514 GCA_029875035.1 Pomatoschistus microps | reverse complement strand
GATTTACAATTATCGCATATTAAAATGTGATAATTGATATTGCATTATTGATTCATGCAACATCCGTTATTGCGCTTTTAACCATGTTTGAACATCGTTCCTTTATCAAAAACAGATCTGGATTTGTTTTTTAATTGTTATGTCAATATGAAGAACTGGCACAAGCGTGTCCCTCTATTCGTTCTGTCTAAATACTTTTAAAACAAAAGTGTTGCCTTCAAGCTTTAGTTCTGGCAATTTTAATGTTGGTTGTATTTCATTTTATGCACTTCCCTCTGCTGGTAGAAGTAGAAATTGCATGCTGATATATATTTTTTAAAGTCGTACATGTTTATACAGATTTCAGTTCAGTTTCTTCTTGTACTATTGTTTCACATTCTTCACCATGAAAGACCAGCGTAAACAGTCTCATTTTCATGTTTAATTGTCAAGCATGATAATGCATACATTTTCTTCTTTAATGATTGATAAAGTAATGTTAATGATATCTAAAAGTCTCCAAACCTGGGTGGGTAATAAAGAAAATAATGGTGGATTTGCCCATAATGATTCAGCCGATTATATATAACAACAGAAATGCACTGTTTTAAAATGTATTCATTGTGGTTTAAGTATTAGTAATATGAAAACATTGCTGCCATGTGGAGAAAAATATCACTTTTAACTTCTGTTTGTTTGAAAGTATTGTTTATATTTTAGTTTGTAGTTGTGCGTTACCGGATGGATTAAGCTGTGTATGTTCAAAGCTTGAAAAATCTTTGTGTAACTTAACCATGGTTTAAACCTCTCCCAAACTTCATCCTTGACCTTTCTCGTTCCTTGGATTTCATGATATTGCTTAAACCTCTGAGGCCATCACAGAACAGCTGTAATCATACTGGGATTAGATTACACCCAGGTGGACTCAACAGTTGGGCTGACATCATCAGTCATCACTCAGAGAAAAGCAGGCTGAGTACGTTTGCTCGTGCACTTTGCAGTCCTGTGTTTAATAAAAAACGATTTTTTTTGCATTCACTTCAGTCACTTTGTTGGTGCACAGCACAGAAGAGTTTAGAGATGAGAGATCTGATGGATGGCAGAGGAAATCATTGACTATAACAAGGGAGTAATGACTATCAAAACTATTAAAATTTTATGACCCACTTGCTGGATTTGAACTCCATGTAAAATAACTAAAGCTCCAGCAAACATGGCTATTCAAGTTTAAACAACGGAAAATCAAAATTTCCAGCCAATATGCTCCACAGCTTTTCTTTTTTCTGTTAGTGTACAAAAGCTTAGATTTAAATGTTCCATATTTTGCTTTGCTTTTTTTTCCCCACAGTCCATCCTAAGCGTATTTGTGATAATAATGTGGGTGATCTGCACCATACTGTACAAGACTCAACTTATTATAGCCAAGTAAATTAAATTATGCACTTAAATTATAGCCATTTCGTGCATAGAGGTGATGTCAAACGAGGTGATCTCTGCTCCTCTGCCTGTGGGCCCGCCTCCCCGCCGCCCGCACGGTCATGTAGCATCAGCTATCTTCAAGGTAAACAAATCCACAAAAGCTAACTGTACAGCTTTTGCTGTTAGTCATTTCACACCTGAGAATGAACTTTGTCCTCAATCCAGAATCAGACCCTAATTATTTAGTTCACAGTGACATACGGCGAGTCAGTTACATTGTACTCACAGACCGAGGCTCCTGTTAGCGTCTTTTATGTCGTGAATAACACCAGGTTCACAGTTCAGCTTTTGAGTAGGTCTTGTTTCAAGGTAACAGTAGTTCTGGAGCAGTCTTTGGTGAAACATCACAGAAACGCGCAAAAAACATCTGCAAGTTTTGTCGCGGGTTTCAGACTCGAGGATTCGAGTGAGATCCCCGTGAACAAAGTCGATCCCTGTTTGCCTCGTTCTCCGTATCCGGGCCAAATACTGTTGTCTCATATTTACACGAACAACACATTTTGTCCAAGTTGACATGAAAGCAGACGCGTATTTACGGTCTATGGACCACGCAATGGACTCAGAGAGGCTGCATGCACTGACCATAGACGGCGCTGATTCGCTGGTTCATTTTCTCACCGCTGTCAATCACAGGGTTTTTGACCTCACGGATTATGCCACGTCACGATTTGAAACGACTCGTTTCTGTGCCTCTCGAGAATGAAAGCTCTAACTAAAGCTTGAGGTAATCAATGAAAGAACTAGCCTGGGCATGTGCATGAAGCCAAATAGCTCTGTAATCATGTTTAAACCAGAGAAAAGTCAAAAACTTTAATATGGCACCTTTTAAGATGAAATCTACCAATATGGCATCAACCGATCTGAACCAGTTTTGTTAGGGATAATCTTTCGTGGCGGGTGAATGACTTCTTGACATCGATCAGCACTTGTCAGGACATGATTGTGTATCTTACTGGCCCAGACTGAGACCATTTAAAGACTCAGGAAACCTTAGCAAGTGAGCTGATATGGGTGTGGCATCATGACTACATCAGTATAGAATATCAAACTTTTTCACAATAATTAAATAAAAATACAGGCTTCACACATTTCCCATTTTTCTGATTTGAGTGACAAAAGTAGTGAATCTTTCTTGAAATCTTAATTTATGTCATTGTGGGATATGGTACTGATCTAAATCTCAAGTCCCCACTCTGACATAAAGACCTACCCCCACAGCCCGCACACACTCACTCCTTTTTCTCCACTAATGCTTCACTTCCTTTCAGAGCCGATGTGGTATTGATTTGCACTCGGATAAAAGTGGTTACAGCCCTCCTCCCTGTCTCTCCATCACACACGCACACACACAGGCACACACACACACACACACACACACACAAACGCTCACAGACACACACACACAGCTCTCCCTGTTTCTCCATCAAACACACACACTCCTGTGCTATTGACATGCCACCTTTTCTCGCATCTTGAATCATGGCTCTTTCTTTGCGTCTCCTTTTCACACTTCCGCTCTTCGGTGCATCTCTCCTCTCATCATTTTACATCATGCACAGAAAATTCCGACTCACGCTTCACAAAATGTCATTTGTCCTTCGGGTTGTAGTAGTCACCATAGTCACACTGAAATAACTCAGGAATGTGTATGTAACTCTAATAGTTTTGTCTAGTTTATTTGTGTTTTCTTGATGGAGGATTAGTGTAGATTAGAGATATTTCTGACCATTTCTAATGCAATTTCTTATTTCAAACAAAAAATGTATTATGTTCATGGTCATAACAACTATAAATTGAATATAAACCTAAAAGCTGTCCGTCTGTCTGTATGTATGTTCACCCCTCCCCTTTTTACATCTCTCCATTTGGCCCCAACGCATCAGGAGCCGACTCATTTCTCATGCACCATTGGATCTATTGAAGGCTCCCTTAGGTTACCCGACACCGCTAAATATCTGCCTTGTAAAAACATTTGCATTCTGGGGCTTTTAAACGGTAACATCATGTCGCCATTGTGAAATAATAATAAGCACAAACATCTTTTGCTCTAGGGCTGAATGAGTTGGGGTTGGAGTTTGCATGAGGGAAACATGTATTATGTATAATGACGATTTGCAACTTGCAGTTCACAATATTAAACATGTCTAGGAGCAGGAACATTTAAGTACAAATATTAAGTAAAATCGACTTCTTAGAGGTCTTAACTGTGTTGTAGTAATTTCATAATATTAACACCCTGCTTGTTGTTTCTTAAAGCGCTTCACTGATACTATTAAATCACCCCTTTGGCCTCCATCTTCTAGGGTTTTGATTCTAAATAACTACTTTGTCTATTTTCTTTGTGCAAACTAATTCTTTTATTTTTAAAGAACAAATATTAGACATTTGTGTTTTTATACTATTCATAAAGAACACAATTATCATTAACAATTTGACTCAGAGTGTTCGATTAGACGGATTCAACACAGAGGACCTTCTTGATGTGAGCCGAGAGTGCTTTTGCCGCCCAGCCGCTGCACTGCAAACGACGTAATGAGAAGCCCCTCCCCCAACGTCCCCAACTGTAAACATCCTCTCCGTCTTGTTCTGAAATCACATTTGTAGTTTTGCGAATTGTAATTTTCTGCCTCTTTCGCTCAAAGATAAATGTTGACTCCTAATAATAGAGCTGCCATTAATGTCCACTTAAGCCAAATGAGAGCGTGTGCGGCGGTACCAGATTAATGGAAGGCATCGTTAGAGCCTATGTGCGCCTGCTTTGGCTTATTTATGTTTACTCGTAGACAACGTGTTTGTTATGGTGACAATAGTGACGGAATGAATGGTGTTTTCAAGCTCAGTAATGTTGTTGTTAATGTATTGATGACATTTTTTGCCTGGTGGGTTCTGGGAGAGCACTGTCAGAGTTACGGGCAGTGTGACTATAAAGGATGGATGAGTTCTTCTCAACAGACTCAACAGACTCAACAGACTCAACGGACTCGTGTGCAATTGTTCAATGATAATTGTTGAGTTGAAATGTCTCGCTGCTGAAAACTAGTGGTGCCTGTTCGGAAGGATCTCTGCTGCAATACAGACCTAAGTTTCATGCATGGATCTACTAGAAGTGTGAAGATTATTATAATATTCTAGTCAATGTATTTGTGAGCTTCCTGTCCGATACAATTTCATAATAAGTAATCAAGGTGAGAAATCTTAGACTGCTTATTTATGAGAGTGGATTTTAGGGTCAGTTTCTGTTTCGCACCCATATGATACCCAGGGCTTATTATTTTTTTCAAGATAGATCAGAGGTGTTAGTAAAACCAAACTAGGAGTGTATCAATAATACAGGCTTTATTTGGTGTCAAATGGTGGTGATTTAGTATCAAGATAAAATGTAGTGTTTTGTTCTGTGCTTCAAAGCCTCCTTTGGTTCAAATGCTTCATTGAGGCTTTGCTTTGCCCATCACAGCAGAAAACAGTCCTGATGAAATGTAGTAACTTTGTGTTGTTTGTCATCTTTCCTGGACAAATGAGGAGTTACATCACTATTATAAATGTTCCCAGTCCTACTTCAAACTCTTAAAGGGTTGAATACACTTTTCTGCTCCAGTCTCCACTCTCTACCTTCTCAAAGAATAATTATTCAGTATTTCAAAAATGCTATCCATATGTAACTCCCTGTGCTACCACCAGGGGAACGAGTTGAATTGTTGTCTTTTTCTCTCTGTGATTGTAAAGCTTGTAATTTCACTGGAGAAATGTGCAAGACTGATGTTAGAAATACTTTAAAAAGTAGTTTAAAAGCAGAAAACCACTCTATTAACCACATATAATTATAGGTTTGAGATGGTAGCATTTTGACAGAAGGGAGTTTCATGTTTGTACAATGTAATAATGTGACATGGTTGAAAGCTAAAAATGACACTTAAACGAAAGAAAGAAAAAAAGTACTTTAAGTTTACAACACACACATTAATGAAACTAGTTGTTTCTTGTCTGTAACAGTTTAGCAGCTGTAGCTGATGTTGTGTGTCTGTTGCAGGAAGAGCTGTGGGACTCTCCGGTGCATGTGGTCCTCGGGGGTCCTCAGCCTGATGTGGACACGGTGGCTGCAACACTGTGCTTAGCTCTGCATCTCAGCCTGGTAACTCTTTCATTTATTATGTATAACTTTTTTACACAATACAGTCGAGACAGAATGCTTTCTTATTCTGTTTTATCTGTTTTGTTATTTGGAGCATATTATCCCCACACTATTCAAACAGTGTTTATTTGTCATTCTCTTAACCTAACTTATATTGTCATTGGATCTGGCCTGTTTGAGACCATCAATACTGTCCTGCATTTGAGGCATAGTGCTCGGAGAATGTCTTTCACATTCCACTTCTCCCCATTTCTCTATTCTGTTGATTTAAATTGTATACAACATTAACAAAAGGTTTTTTTTAACGTTTAAAACACAAACACACGTGAAAATGTGCTACTAATACAGTAGAATACAAGTATAAAGAAGCAGGGCTTTGCTGTTCTGCAGTTTTGTACAGGAATTCAATGAACCTGCCAAATTAAATTCAAACCAATTTAATATTCCCACTTCTTTCTACTTCCCTATTTAAAAAACCTGAATCTTTCTACATTTCAATGATCCAATCAGATCCAGATATAAAGGGTTTTATGAATTTAGGATTGTGATTCCCACTCAAGTGTAGAAAACAGCCGAGGCCCCATTTTGACTGCTAGTCTGCTGTTGATTTTTCATTGAAACATATCTTTTACAAAAACATTACTCAACACATTATTGCAAGTTTTACATAGTGAAATTTGATCAGGTTCTCATTTGCCAATACCATCTTGTATTTTCAGTATTCCGTGATTACTAAAATAATCACGATTTATTTTCTGATGAGTTCCATAAAATGCGTATTACTACATACAGGTTGTATTGAAATCCGTATTTTAATTGAAAACTTGAGCTCATTGATTCAGCTTGTGCATCAATTCAGGCCGTAAAAATTGCTGAGTAGAAACTTAGCTTGACGCCCGCTCTCCTCCAATCACAGAACGAATGATGTTGTATGTTTTTAAAATAAAATGACATACATGCAATGCATCATTATACTGTATGGCTTGATCCATGCCTTGTATGTATTTATTATGATGGCAATGAATTTATGTATTTTTATTTATTCTTTGTAATGCGTTCGTCTTAACTGGGACCCCAGGAAAATTAGCAACCGCATTGGTAGAAGCTAACGGGGATCCGCAATAAAAAATAAACAATAAACAATTCAGACTTAAGAATAATATGGTGGCTTTGACTTTCACTTTGAAATAATGATCTTGGAAAACACACATTTTCTTTTTCAACATGTCTTTCAAAAAATTGCTTCGTTCCCATCGATGGATTCACACTTGACACTGACTTCTTGTTGAGTCAGAAGCAGCAGTCGGACGTGCTGGTGGTCCCGGTGCTGTGCGGAGGAGATGTGCCCCAGGACACGTGCTCTCTCCTGGCCACACTGGGACTAAGTGAGGGTCTCCTGCTCTGGAGGGACCACCTGGACCTGCTCTCACTGCAGGAGCGACGTCCGCTGACCCTCACGCTGCTACGGGACGGACTACTGCAGGGGTACAGACTCAAAAATATATTGATTTAATATCAAGTGAATTATGATTTCTGTTCCACCAGGCTTTGTGAACTGAATTTACTGTAAATCAATGAAATGTATATTCAAAGTGATTCCTGTATGTTTGCGTAATCTAACCCTCAAGGAAACTTTGCTTTGACAATTTTCCAGTGAGACACGACCACACTGTACTTTTTTTTTCTCTGCTACACGGACGAGACATTTTTCTTTTAAAGCTGGGATGCCTAATTGTCATATGATAAAAATCTATATAACCAGTTCCTCGCTCTCAAAAGAGTTTGGTTCTATCTCTAGGTTTCATGCGTGGACTCGCATCTTTATATCATTTTTTTCAGTGACAAAGTATTCCCTCGCAGCCAAAAGTGTGGTTGGTTTGTTCACAAAATGGTATTGAAACCAGACTTGTGCTTCAGTGTTTATGGAACAAAGAAAAAAAGTTGCTCCAGCTTTAACATGTTTAAGATCTTTTGTCAACTTTGTGTAGAAATTAAGAGAATGATCTTTGGTTGAGTCTAGTAGACAAAAGCACCTTATGACTGCTTTAAAATGGGGCTTGTTTTGTCTCATGACCACAAAT
Organism: Pomatoschistus microps; assembly: GCA_029875035.1. Lineage (NCBI taxonomy): Eukaryota > Metazoa > Chordata > Actinopteri > Gobiiformes > Gobiidae > Pomatoschistus > Pomatoschistus microps. Next base: position 8,846 of record JAPMNZ010949547.1, on the reverse strand, counting down.
ATTATCCAAAACAGTCGTCTGCAAATTCACACGAAGCCAAGTGAATGTACTGACGCAGTGGTGGATTTTTCCAGGTGGTGTTAAAAGAGCCGACATTAGAGCCGAAAGTAACGCTTTGTTTGATGCTAAACTATAAAACTGTAACAGCCTTCATAAACACTTTCTGGTCTTTCCGCAGCTCTGAGCTCCGTGCTCTGCAGCCCTCGGTCCGGCGCGTGGTCCACAGCGGAGACCCGGAGAGCGCGGGGTCCTTGGCGCTGATGACGGTGGCCCGGGAGATTCTTCAAGAGGCACCAGAGCACGTCGGCCTGCCGCTGGGGCCCACGCTGAGAGGTGAGGGACTAATGGCCCGGTGAAGAGGGAAACGCGCTCAAATCCCCCACAACACTCGCTTAGCTCACAGCGGGACGGCACCAGCACTGTCTCAAAGTGAAGTTAGGGAAATCTGCAGCCAAATGGCCCTCTGTCAGGTGCAGCAGGCTCAACACAACACGCACTCTCTCTTCTGTAATGGGTAAATATATGTATCTGATGTTGTTACGGTAAACATGTGTCTTGGGAGGAAGGAACTTGGAAATCACGCTCTGACTGACGTGACAGAAGAGCAGTTTTTATCTTTGAAAAATATGAACAAAATAAGTTTTGTTCAATCATGTTTTATTTTATTGAGGCAGTGCATAATTTGTATTATCATAGAAAACATGTGAGTTTCAAACATTAAACCATGTTTTAGTAATTCCATTCCCACTTCTCCCTGAAGTATTATCATGCAGGAGAAATCACTCACTATTCCCCAGACAAGGAATAGTGAGTGAAGTATACGAAGTATGTTTGAGGAAGGCTGCACCAATAGATGGTTATGTTTGTGGTAGAGAATAGAATAGTGGTGGTGATGGGGAGGAGGCAGATTGCTGCACGAGCTGAAAGTATTAGCGCCGGATTACAAGGAATGCCACAGGTGAAGTAGATGCTGATTAGCCGAGGCGGTTAAGGTAAAAGGTATATTTTATTTATCCCCGTGGGGAATTTGTCCTCTGCATTTGACCCATCCTGCAATGTCACTAGGCCAGAGCAACCTGTCAAGGCCATTGCAACAACCCATTCATTACATTCACACAGTAAGATATCACTAACCTAAAGAGAGGATTGCAGTAAAATCAAGACCTCAGAGACATTTCGTCTTTAAATCTGAAACTTTGATGTAACTCATTCTTTTTTATATACTTTTGTTCCTAAATCATCAAATGATACATCAGTTTGCACAGGCCTTTTGTCAGACAATCTATGTTTTCACCTCCCCCAATAAAAGCCTTTACTTTTGTTGTTATTTAATATGTATCTGCTGATTTGGTCGAAACAAAGGAGTTTAGGTGCCTTGCCTGTGAATGTGATCATCTGCTGTAGATGCGTAGTTGTGAGAACGTGCACAAGCAAAGATTTTAGATAAAATGTTGAGATTTTACATTTGAAATCAATGATCCACATGTGTCACTGATTAAAACTTGTGTCATTGCTTTTTAAAAGATGAACTATTATGAACAAAGAATAAACTACAAAGACGTAGCAGCAGCATTGGTCCAGTTCCATAGAGCGTGAGCTAATGGGGCACCGCAGAGTCTCACATTTCCTCTGAACACTGCTGTGCATTCACACTTTTATCGATCCTTTCAAAGGCTTATAATTCAGTCTATCCTCTGCACATTTAAAAACAGCAGCAGTCCCTTTCACCTCTGCAAAACAAGGCAAATGGAATTAGCTAATCACACGTCCAATTGTAACTGTATCTTTGTGACTCTGTAGTAACAAGAACTAATATTATTTCCAGATTTCAATTAACCTAACTATTGTAGCCATAGGTTTGCGACTATAAAAAACTATTGGACATCCTTGCCTGATCTTCAGACCTCAGAAGCTATGCAGGGGCGTGGTTAGCACTGTGATGGGAGACCATTGGGAAAGTGTAAAGTGCTAGACCGTTGTTGTGTGTACACTTCACCCCCATTGTCGAGTATGAGTCTGGTTAGTGTCTGTACATAATTGATGGTGGTAGGAGTGTCTGATGGCATTAATTGTTAGCTTTGCTTGTGTTTGTGGCAATAGTCGTAGCTTACCAACATTGTGTGTAGCAAGAACAAATATAGCAATGTAATGAGTCTCAAACAGTCCTATATATTATTATACATTAGTCATTTAATTATTTGTTGAATTACATTTGGAAAAACTGAATCCATGATAAACAAGCTTATTCAAATAATGGTAATTAAAAGAGCTCCATAAGTGATGTATGCCATTACCCAATAGAACCGTTATAAGTAGATTATAAATGGTACCAATATGTTTTATCCTTTATGTTGTAATGACAGAAGCCTTGCTGCTGCAGAGAGAGGCGCTGTGGCTCCAACATGGCCAACACTCTGAAGAAGTGGAAGAAATCCTCAGACTCTTGGAGCAAGTCAGACACAGGAAACCAGCTAAACTGCCAGGTGTGTATCTGCTGTAATAACAAACCAGTGCACAACCTCAAGAGCAGCTTGAGGTTTCTTAAATATTATTATTTTTTATTTTTCATTTTATTTGTAATTGTAGAATTCTAATATTATGAGACTTTGAAGAAAAATATAAAATCTTTCCCCATATCATAAAAAGCCACGCACTTGAAGGTCACCTGTCTGCTCACACTCGTAGGACACAACAGACCTGAGGCTCCTTCAGTGATGAGCGCGGAGCCAGAGCTGCGATCTTTACATACATTACATCTCTCAACATTGTGATTTGTATCTGCAACAACATGACCTGTCTGTGTCTGCTGTGTCTGATATGTGTTTTTATTAGTGATACTTCAGTTTTATTTTTTTATTAAATACCATTTAGCCACAGCCACAACAATATTAATTATGTTAACAATTAACATGTTTATGTGTTCAAGTTTGGTTCAAGACAATTCTCCTATTAGGGGTTTGATAATGTTCCTGTGTCTCTAACCTGCCTGGACCCCTGTACTTTGTGTATCTGATGTTTGTACGTACGTGTGTCTGTATGTGTGTGTGCGTACACGCGTGAACAACGTGTGCATATAACTGTAGTCTGTTTGCTGTGTGCCGCCGGCCGCAGACTGGGAGCAGCTCCTGACCAAAGAGCCCAAAGAGTTTTCCGATGGTGAGATGACTATTGTGCTCACGGCGGTCACCACAGAAACAAAGGTAAGGAACATGTCCGCAACACCACAACACTATTATTTCCTGCCACGGTCACAAGGACACTTAAGGACACTTTTTGTTTATGTTTTTTATTCTCATCGTCCTACCGAAAGTTATAACCTTTATTCTTCTGCCTTCAATTCTGCATTGCTCCAACAATCCTTGTTTTATTTTTCTTATTGACACAGCTTTTTTCAGAAAAAATACATTATTACATGATGTCGGCATGCTTCTCCACAAATCTGGGAGTCAGGCCTCCTCCTTTTCAATGTATTTGTTACATTATTACAGTGTTTTCACAAATAGGATAACTTTTATTCAACATGAGATTGGATATTACTTTCTGGTAGATTGTGACTGTATCTTTCGACTGACCTCAACTATTTTAGAAAAAAAACCATTTGATTTAAAATGAAGCAAAACATGCCCTGGTAGCCTGCACCTCTAACCATCAATGTGTTATTGCATGATGGGTCATAAGCAGAGGACAAATTAACTACGGATACACTACCGTATATCTGGGATGAGAATTGTGGTTTGGGGGATTATAGGTATCACAGATTTAAATGTATTAAAGACTTTGCATCACCGGCAGTAAGTCAGACCTGTTCCCGGTGCATTTTGGCCTCCACCAGGGCTGCCCTTTGTCACCGGTTCTGTTCAGTGTCTTTATGGACAGAATTTCTAGCCGCAGCCAGGGCTGGAGGGGGTCTGGTTCGGAGACCAAAGGGTTTTATCTCTGCTATTTGCAGACGATGTTGTCAAGTATCTTGGGGTCTTGTTCATGAGTGAAGGAAGGATGGAGCGTGAGATTGACAGGCGGATCGGTGCAGCGTGCGCAGTGATGCAGTCCCTGTGGTCGCTGTATCGGACCGTCGTGGTAGAAGAGGGAGCTGAGCCGAAAAAGGCGAAGCTTTCGATTTTGTCATGCTTTATGTAATGAACGAAGAAAGATCGCAAACGGACAAAATGAGCTTCCTCTGCAGAGTGGTGGGATGAAATGGGGTTTGGAGCTCTGTCACACAGGAGGAGCTCTGGGTAGAGCCGCTGCTTCTCCACTTGAGAAGAACAAATTAGGGTGGTTCGGCCCTCTGTTTTGGATACCTCTTGGCCCGGGCATGACTCTCGCCAGACTCTTGTAGTTCTGCCATGTTCCACCTGAGGCGTTTGGCTGAACTCAAGAGTCTGGGACTCCTTCAGGAGATCAAAAATAAGGACCGCACAGGGATGTCACTTTTAATGCAATTTGAGGCGAGATGTTGATGGTTCCATGTTGTTGAGCGTGTTTTAGGAGTAAAATGTTTGTGTAAAGTTTGGTTTAGTACTGGTTTAGTGCTCCTGTCACAACACTACGCAGCAGGGTTGCCAGGTTGGGTGGTTTCCCGCATACTATTGTTCCAAGCGACTTGTAGGTAATAAATAGACAGAAAGACAATATAATGCAATCAACTTGGGCTATCATGATTCTGTTTGTTTTTTTTGGGGCATTCTCATGGGTTTTGGACTGGATAATCTTGCTTGCATTTGGCCACCCTGCAACGCAACAAATTGTGTGCTTTGCTGTAAGTGAACATGTCATTCAAGATTACAGACAAGTGGTTAATCCAATCACATATAAGGATTTTTTTTACAAGGCCCTGCCTTCTGAAATTCCGCTATGAAGGAGACCCAGACCCTTGTATGAAACTCGGCGAACTACAAGAGTCTGGCGAGAGTCAGGCTACCGGGAGGAGACCCCAGGGAAGACTCAGGACACATTGGAGACTCGATGTCTCTCAGCTGGCCTGGGAACGCCTCAGAATCCCACAGGAGGAGCTGGAGGAAGAGTGTGGATAAGGAAGTCTGGGCATCTCAGAATGCCGCAGCGGATGAAGTTGAGGAAAATTGATCAATTAATTTAGAGGCTTAGGAACCCCTGTGTTACAGTCTGGCTTAATCTCTTTCTGTAGTTCCATACTTGTTTCTTTTTCCAAGAACTACACTCAAGTTAAAAGCCAGAGAATTCAAGGGCCCCAATGATGACACATAAACTGCACAGCTCGGACAACTCACTCAATATGCACATTTAGCATTAAAACTGTTCCCAACATGATGGATTGTTGTGTAATCCGGCCACCACTGGACTCTTTCCGAGCTCACCTGTGTGGGCTCCATCTGCATCTCATACAAATGCACCAAGCCACAAAAGATTTGCAATTCAACACCTTTTCCAAATGCTTTTGAGAGAGCTCCCAAGTTTCTTTGAGAAGCACTGTGGTTTTATTGCTTTATTATGTCCAAAAGTTGAAAGAAAGTTACTCTACAGACACACAGCACAAAACTTCATTCACATTATAGAAACATTATTATAATTATTTGTATTAACTCCTGTCGTCTCACTTCTGTTGTTTGGAAAAAAGTGACCAAAATGTTGTCAGAAAATGCTTGAATTATGCTAAATGTATCTTAATTTAAACAAGATTTTCCAAAGGAGACGTGAAAATTCCTGTTTAGAATGAGAAATAAATTGCAACTGCACTTGAATTTAGACTAACCTGCTCGTCTCTTTGGCCAAACTTCACTTAAAAACCATTTGATTGAAGAATTTTCATAATTTTAGCAATTTTTTTCATTTACAAATTAGAGGGGAAACAATTCAGTTCAGTCGTCACTTTAGGCCCTAGAAATTCATTTACTCATCAGCTATTTGAATGGTCATTTAGTAAAACCATTCCTAAATTAGAATAATTGGAATTTTGGCAATTTCAGAAAAAAGTTGTTTGTGCAATTGAGTCAATTGTTGTCTTTTATTTATAATATATATATTTTTTAAGGTATGGATTATAATGACTGTATTTGACGAGTGAAATAGAGTAAAACTGTATAATGTCTAACTTAATAGCTCAAGTGTCAAATATTGCTTTTATGGGCTGGTTCTGTAGCAGCTTTTACATGTTAATAATAAGTGCACCACAAATAAAACATTAGTCTACCGCTTCCATTTTGACTAGTGCATTAGGGCATGTTTTCTCCTCTCTCGATAAAACTAGAATTCAAGCAATATTTACGCACTTCAGAGTTGTTTTCCCAGTGTACATTTTCTGTTTTGACATGTTCCATCATTAAAGAAGGCTGCGTCGCTGGAGCTTTCTCGGCTCTAACTTGTAATGCGCCTCTCTGCTCTGTGAAATCCTTCATTATTCCTCCGTGTGGCTCCCTGTCTTGTCGGAGCCCATCTCGCCGGCTGCCTGGCGCGAGGTATTAGGCTATGTGTAAAATAAATGATGTCTGTAGCCGTAGGGGCCGACGCTGCCTCCTCCTCAAACCACCTAACGTCCAAGGAACATTAAACACCCAGAACCTCGTTTAGTGAATAAATAACCATTCATTTGGAGCTGTGTGTGCGTGTGTGTCAGTGTGTGTGTGTGCATGTTTGTGTATGTGTGCGCGTGTGTGTCTGTCTGTGTGCGAGTGTGAGTGTGTGTCTGTTTGTGCGTGTGCGTGGACTGGACCGACTGAATATGTTAAACACCAGAGCTGAGCCGCGCTGTGGGGAAAAAGAGAGCGAGAAATATGCAAAAATCCAGTATTTTCAAAGGATATGAGGAAAATATGGAAAAATATATATCTAAAAGAGAGGTGCCAGAAAGGCTTTAAATTCAAATCATGATATCAACCTTTACAGTGAGTTTACAAAAGTTTGTGTTTTCCCGTGCGGGTATGTTGTAAAATCAGCTCTTCATGTTACGCAGAGACCACTGCGTGCAGCAAATAATGAAAGTGGATTTCTGGATATGGATATAAGATCTAAAACTCAGCTGACAAAAAGTTGGACTTAATTATGTTTCGAACAAGCTGCTTACAATGATGTGAGACAAAAGTAAGAGAAGTAAGAGAGCGAAAGCCAGACGGGAGACGGACACAAACACATGGATGAAGGATCTAAATACAAAATTATAGCTCACTTTAACTGTCAAATTGCTTTTTGCAAATGGCTTTGGGCTCTGAAATGTCCACTACGCAGCATATACTATATGTTTATTCACAAGCCACATTTTTGATTACTGTAAAATGTCTTGTTGTAACTTGTGAAAATAACTCTGCTTCAGCCATTTATTGGATAATGTGTTGTAGACAATGCTTTGAAAATGTGTGAAGTTACAGAATAAGTGATTTTTTGTTTGTTTTTTAATCCAATCCAATCCACTTTATTTATATAGCACATTTTATAAAACAAGTTTCCAAAGTGCTGCACAGAGATAAAATCAACACATATAAAAATGCACAAAGTAAATACAATACAAATGTTATAATTTTAAATACTCTTTTGTTAGAAACTTTTAAACCGCCTTATATGTACCTGTTTACTTGGGGAGTAAGAGAAAACCCAGGACTAGTATTGTCACTATACTAAATATAAACTTTTTCAATACAAGAAAAACATTCAATTCAAATTTCATACCACAACAAGTGTTTATAAATGTTCTCTTGAAGAATAAACTGTACATTTTACCTCAAAATAATACTTTTCATTTAGTGACAAGGTTTTATACTCATTTTACTGGTGTTGTGTAAAATGTGTCAAATGCTCTAAACGTGTCATATGTTGTCCAGTTTAGGTACGTTTTGTTTCGTATCAATCTTTGCTGATATCTATTTTGGACACTTGCTTTAGTACTCGACACACATTACTTATGACGCCCCTCGTACAGACACATGTATAGTATTGTTAGAGTCATTGAAGCATTCCCAACGAGAGAAAACATATTTCTTTAGTGTATTTTGCTGTAAATGTCGCAGACGCACAACGATGGTCTGCGGGCGTCATCGATTACAGCTGGCAGAAGCACAATGTGTCTTCTTAAACTCTGCGTGACACTTTCTATACGTTTGTAAATGACATCGGAGCATTCCAAACAGCTCAAAGACACAATATGAGCTGATGACGAGAGGCAGAGGGTGAGGGGGATCCGTCCCATTAGACCTAATCCAGCACGAATGGCCAGAGGCAGGTTTTCTCCGGACTCATGGTGGGACTCTAACGACCTGAACTCTCCCAAATGAAGCGTCGTTTGCACTGCGGATTATTTATTTATTATGTTTTAATTGTGTTTGTGAAGAGAGGCGAGCGATGGCGCCGTCATTTCTCCGAGAGGCGCCGGGAACTTGTGCTTAAGTGATTTTTTTCTTCTTCTTTTTTTGGTGAGCGTGTGTGTCTTGAGAAAACTAAATAAATTAGATTGAATTAGCGCGTAATGGTTTATGTGCTCTGCGTTTGTGAGGGTCTAGTTAGCGGCACAAGAGGAGCGTGGATGTGCTTCACCTTTACACTGCAAAAACGCAACATGAAATCAATCTGAAACTAGTCATTTTGAAGTATATTTTGGACTAATATTAGTTGGAATGAACTCTTTATGAAGACTGTTCTGACTGGTTTGATATTGACTAACTTTTTGAAATCTTTGAAATACTTTTTTAACAAACTTTTACTTTACACATATGTATGACACACACTTGTTTGTTCCAGTAATACATTCTGACTTAAAAAATGAATAAAAAGCTCACAATTTAGTTTTGACCGGTGATGTTTTTGTCCCATAAAACCATGATAACGCCAGAAATCAGTGCGCTCACTGGGGTAGTCTTGCACAGTTTTTCCAATGTGGTTTT